>PVKH010007796.1:0-19953 GCA_004027955.1 Chaetophractus vellerosus | reverse complement strand
AACCCTTTTTTTCTTGATTTGGCAATCACCCTATCACTGCAATCTTTTAACTATTTTCTGGAACTTTGAAAGATGTTTCTGCCAGTTCCGGCTGGAATTGTTCAAAGCATCTATGCTTGCATGACAGAGTCCTGAAGCATCTCACTCTGCCATCTTGATTCTTGGTCTCTAACTTTTAAGAGCAAAGTTTAGAGATCTGAGCTTTCAATCTATTGATTTGGATTTAGTTTTCTCAGGCTTTATAAATAAGACATTTGGTGTCACTTTGATTTATAAGACCCAGTATTTATAACTTTATTTCAGGAGGGAATTGAAAGTGATTGTGTTTCATATACCATATATATTTTAATACTATGTTATGCTGTCACATAAAATATATGCATTTTTTGAACTTGTCAATCAAGGTCAAATTTAAATAATTATTTGCTTGTAAAAATAAAGCATAATGTGCTCATCCTTAGGAAGGCAATGCAAGCTTTACTGTGAGGAACAGATATCTGCATGAAATTTAATGTTTGATCCTTAGGGAGGTAAAAGACAGGACTATTATTCTTACAAGAAGATGGTTTTAAATTCTACTTTAAAATATATTTGGTTCTATGATCACAACTGCAAGCAGAAATCCCATTTGTTAGCAGGAATGATAAAAACATATTTTCATATTGGTTGACTTAAATATGAAGGCTTATTCTCCCATGGAGAAAAGAACAAATGGATGAGAAGAAAAAAGCCCCAAAAATGAAAACCAAACTAATTAAAATGTCAAGGTCACTTAGCAGAAACAATAAAACTCATAACATGCTCTATCAAGGGTTGTTTTCATTAAAAATGTTAATAACATGAAATTTGCTTTCCATCAAAAAATCTAGAAAAACAACTCTCCAAACACACAAAATAAATTATTTTTAGTAAAGTATTTATAAGTTTTTCATTTAAAAAACAATGACCACATTGTGTAAGTGATTAATTAGCATTTTACTCTAGAAAGATCTGAAAAGGAACTGAAAATCCACTTATTTTTTATTTATAGGTTTTAGGAAGAGCCTGTGGGGAAAAGGGCTAACTTTTAGTGGTTATTTCTCTTGATGACTTTTCACTTGTTATTATTTTCATTTTTCCTGTGAATGTACAGAGCATACTTCTACATGTCATAATTGAGTAGTTAAGGGAGCCCTAGCTCTGCTATGAAGCAGACTATGCTTCAAATATTTACTCAGCAACCACCCTGACTTTGGACAAATTACTTAATTTGTCCAAGGCTTGGTTTTCCCATCTATAAAATGGGGATAATAATAGTGCCTACCACATAAGAATTTCAGAAGGATTAAGTGAAAAAATACGGAAAGCACATGGTAGAATGTCTGGTGCGGGTATATATGAAATAAATGCTAGCTATCATTACAATCATTGTTTTATTATAGTTTTTTTTTCCTAAATGAGCTTTGTCAATATGGCTTTACAAATAAACAGAGTTGATCTTTTTTGCATTCAGATACAGGAATTTAAATTTATTACAATTGCATGCCATCTTGTTAAATGTAACCCATCCTTCCACACTAATAGTATGACTTTAGATCTCACATTTATTATCCAACTTCTCTTCTTTCCCTTCCAGTCTTTTACCATTCACAATTCTGGCATGTCTTCTAAATCTTTACCCTACTCATTTATAAATGTTATTGATTTAAATCATCTGAGACCAAAAATTGGCATTTTTTGGGTCAAGCAATTCCATCAGTTATAAATCTTTGAACTGTTCTTTCACAGTCAATATAGCATTCATTATGTTTTACTTTAAATAGCAGTGGTTTTTGTACATTTTGTGATTTTGTACATTTAGACTCTCTTCTTTTGAACATTTTGTACATTTATATTCTTTTCAAGAATCTAGGCTTCTGGTTTTAGGGATTATGACTAATTCATTTTTATTATTTATTTGTTTAATTCACAGTATGTTCTCCAAATTTCCCTATCTATCTATCTACTCAATAGATGTTTTCTGAAATAATAGGTGACCAAATACCTTTTACTTAAAAATATTATGCCTCAATCAAGGAAAATGTCACCATCTTTGGTGGAATGTACAGGGTCTAGAATGGGAAAAACCCATTTGTGAGATTTAAAAAAAAATTGAGTGACCATAACCAAGTCTTACTTACATCGATATCATTTTCCAAGCATCACATGCTTTGTTTTTACAATTCATCTGGCCTTCTTCCACCCTAGATTCCCCTGCTGTAAGCTTAATTAAACCATGCTTGCAAAGCATATTAAATTCACCAGGGTAAAAATTCTATGAAACGTGTTATGTTTATAGTAATGTGACATCTCTACTCTTACCTTGTTCATGACTATAAATCCCATCCTATGCTGAACTGGAAGCAACAAAGCAATATATAATCTGAAGTGATATAAAAATATAACACTTACTTCCACTGAGTATTCCTTGAAGACATTAGAAATGTATTTTCTTTTAAAACATGTATCCCTTACAATTTTTCTTGCTAAAGGGCATTGAGCAGAAGTCAGAAAACGAGTTCCAGCTCTGCCAATAATTTATTATGTTCCATTGAACTGTGATGGACTAGTTAAATGACCTAAGAAACTTTTCCTTGCAAACTGAAGTTTCTGTGAAACATGGAGTTATATTAGGTGATCTTCTGCATACCTTCAAGATCTGCCAAAATGTCAAGTAATTAGGGTAGTGAGATTTCTTATGGACAGATTTATATATACCATTGTATATGACATTATAATTGATCCTAATTCGAGTTCTCTTAAAGATTTAAGTTGACAAAATGAGTTCATGATTTAAACATAAGTAACTTAGAGGAGAATTGCAAAATTTAAGATTGTCTTAAATATTAATTGCCTAAATGTCCTCCCACTGACTCTTTTCACTGATTAATCCTACCCACCCTCTCAAGTCCGTGGAAACTTTGCCAGCTCTCTGGAGGGTCCTTCCTCTGTGTTGCCCTGTATTGGTGCTTTACTCTTATCCTCTGTTTTCATTCTCCGTCTCAATTATAAGCTCATTGAGGAAAGGCATCATGTCTTACAACTCTTTTTGTCTTTCAAGGGCATACATGTCTATGCATTAGAGACATCGAACACTCAGTAAAGTAGCTTTTATAGATGATCAATATATCAGTTGAATTAGAATTAAACACAATTTTAAATGTGTCCTAATGGGAATAACGTGGGTCCCAAACCTGACTCTGTCGTTTACCCAAGATCTCTACCTCTTGACTTACAAATTTGTAAAATAGTGAATTGCCACATGCCTTTTAGAGATGTTGTGGGAATTAAATGAAATAATGTGTGCAAAGTTGGCATATAATAGGGGTTTGATAAATGGCAACTATCAGTATCATTATTATTAGAGTAGGCTTGATGGCCATACACTAGCTTTTGTACATTTATGCAACTAATCCGTGGTTTTAGTCTTCTGTATGCAACAGTGTCTCCTGGGGAGCTTCTTAAATATTGAGTTTCTTAGGACCCAACACTAGAGATTCTGAGTCTGGTGATCCTTGTTACTTGCTTTGAGAAATGCCATCTCACAGTTAGATTGTTCATAACCCATCCCTATTCTTAAAATACTCCTCAGAGTTCCAGAGTTGTCGAGCATTTTAGTCTTCATTAAGTATTAGAATATTAAAATATTTTGATGCCTACTCTCTGGAAAGTTATGCGGCTTGTTTAAACAATTTGGAAGCTATTAGCCTGAAAAATAGGGCTGAAACACTACCTAATGAAATTTTTCTGACCAAAGAAAATAATTTCTTTCTCACAGTCTGAAAATCATACAAACTCCCTCCTCCCTGCCATATTACAACTGTAATTTTCAATCTCCAGGTAAGGTTAAGGCCTAAGGTTATCCACAAAGTCTTTGAACTTCAACACTTTAGACAATTATTTTTAAGGCAGTGTTTACACAATTTTCACTCTTCTGCTGATCGGCAGTATAACTACACAATTGGTATTAAAAATGGTGTAGGCAAATTGCTTTGGCCAATACTTTTGTGATGTATTGTCCCTTAAATCAATTTTCAAGCACTTTAGAATTTTGAGAGAAAACCATACACATTTAAGGGAATCGGGGCAAAAAATATATTAGGATTATAGACATATGTAGTTTCTATCATTGTAGATGTTCAAACCAGAACATCATTTTAAAAGTGGCTTTATACGGTCTTTTCTTATAAAATATCTAAGCCATTGTGAAGAATGCTAATTGTGGGCAAACAAATAAATTGACTTTATTCTCCCAGAAGCTAAGTGATTTCTGTATATGTTGGAGTATAAGTTAAATTGCTGTAATAGAGAGGTCAAAATAATGGTGGTTTAAACAGGATGAAGTTGTTTAAAAAAAAGATGAAGTTGCTTTTTCTTTATACAAAGTTCTTGTTAGTTGGTCCAGGGCTGGTAGGAGGCACAACAATCATTGGAGGCCATTCTCTTTCCATCTTGTTATTCTGCCATCCTTAACACAAAACTTGCATTTCACTGTTGAGGACAGATATTCCAACTCCTGCCAATATATCCACACTCTAGCCCATGGTTAGGCATGCTTCTTCCCTTGAGGCACACAACCCAGAAAAACTGTGGAGTTCATTCACATCTCAGTGGCTCGAACTTAGTCACATGGCCACAGTTAGCTTCAAGAAAGGATTAAAAAATATAGTTTTTAGCTAAGTTTTCTTCTATCCAGCTGTCAATTCTAGTACTATAAAGAAGTGAATACCGGGTTTTGGAGGACATCTGTGTCTTCTATACCCAATACTCAGTAAGTTCAAGTGCATGGCTGTAATGCACGAAGTGCTAGTGAGTGAGTATAGTGACTGGGGACCACAAGGGACTCCACCGCTGACTTGGTTGCATGAAAGGTAGAATTAGTATTAAGAAAGGTGAAGCTAAAATGCCAGTAACAAATGTGCTTACTTTATATCAATACTTTTCCCAAGGGTCATTCTGATGACTTGATGGTCTAGAAATGACCAGGCTTTCTTCTACACATCTAATTTGCTACCAAATGGGCTCAGTTACTGGAACCAACCATTTTTAGTACATACCATAATAATATATTTGGTAGGGAAAAATGGGCCTTGTCTAAGAGAACCAGGGCAAGCCTGATATCAAGTATTTAATTTTGTTACCAAACCAGCACAGACTCTGGAACATGTTAAAATTCAAATATATAAAATCACTCTGTAATATATCCTGTGATTATTCTGTAGAAGAATGAAAACCACAATTATTTGTTCCCCTTGACAGCTGCTTAGTATTTCATTGTGTGAATGTACCACTGTTATTCAAGTACTTCTCTGTTGATAATAATTTAGGTTGTTTGCAGTCTTTGCTATTACAGGCAGTGCTAAAATGAATGGCCTGGTGAAGATGTTATCTTTTTTACTATATTGGCAGTGATATTTGGGATAAAGTCTTAGAAGTGGCATTGCATATCTTTTGGTATTTAGAAAGATTTGTGTTTTTGTTCTAAAGATTCGCAGTATACCGTATAATATCCTTAGCTTTCTCTCTTTCAGAGGTACAGGGGTCTCTTCGTTGTTTCCCTATTATGAGCAATATTGAAATTAGCTAATTACTTCCTTCCCCCTTCTTTCTTTCTCCCTCAGCAACTATTTTGAAGGAATGTCTTTGTATTTCCTGTTAATATGAGACTATTTGGTAAGCCTTTTCTGTTTTCATATAGTCTCTCTAAATTTCTCCCATACTTTCTTGGTTTTCAGAGAATACAACCATTACATACTATACTCTCTTCCTTATAACCATTATTTAATCTTCATTCTACAGTTAAATGTACATATTTAATGCTCACCATCAGTTCTTATTCAGATATCATTCCAAAAATTCAGGTTGTTTCAAGTTCCTTCTCTAAAGGATATTTCTGAGAGTGTTCACGGGAACAATATTTCCTGAATTCTAACATGCTCATAACCATTTGTCTTTGGCTTTTATAACGTAAAGATCAGTTTGAGTCACATCTTTTTTTCCTGAGTGTTTTAAATACATTACTCAATTGCTTTCTGGCAAAAAGATAAAATGTCTGATAGTTTTTCCCTTATAAGTTACATAATTTCTTGGTACTTTTGACTGAATGCTTAAAGATTAGCTAGATAGAGGTTAGATAGATAGATAGATAGATAGATAGATAGATAGATAGATAGATAATAGATATAGTTAACAATTCAATAACTCTACCTCTATATTTTTATCTATTGCACTGATTCTATATCTATATCTTTATCTACATCTATATCTATATATCTAATCTATTGGACTTTAAAGAAAAGGAGTATATAGTATACATAGAGAGATATAGATAGCTATAGATAGCCATATCGTCATCTATATTTATATCTATATTTTTATCTATCTCTATCACTTATTTATCTACACATTTTTATCTATCTATCTATCTATCTATCTATCTATCTATCTATCTATCTAGCATCTATCTATCCTCTTTATCTTTAGGTTTAATAGTTTTACTAGAATATGTATCAGTGTTGACCATTAAGGGTCAATTGTTCTGGATGTCCAGTAACTCCTTTCTCTTTGTTTCCTTTTTCTAGTTTTCTTAATCCCAAAAAATATTTCTTTATTTCTATTTCTAGCTTTGGTTCTGTTTCTTTGCTTTGATTATTCTTCTTTGGTGATTAATATTTTATGCATAAGGTATCTCCTTTGCCTGTGTTCTATATTTTTCACTTTCTCTTACATTCTTTGTATTTATTTTTTAAGTTTAAAATTTTTCTTCCTTTCAATCATGTACATATCTTAAGGCATAATGCATGGGGTTTGTTCACTCTTGAGTTCCTTATAGTTTAATGTTCATTTATAAAGTGATTTTTTCTTTTATTTTTAAATCTTTCTTTAGTCTTAACAAATCTTTAAAATTTTTTTCTTTCTCCATGTATTTTATCTAAGAGTTTTTCTAATTGTCACTTATTGCATTTAACCAAAACTATTTCTAACATTTCCTTAATTTTTTATGTCATATTAAATTATTAGGCTAGGGATTGCATATGTTCTGTAGTCATGTCTTTCTGTTCCTTTAAAATAACTTTGTATAGGATTATTCCACAGACATTTTCTGTTTTATGTTAAGTTAGATGAGTTTTTCTCTTCTCTTTAGGAGAAGAGGGTAAGCTAGAATACTTTTCCTAGCTTTATAGCTCTAGAACACTCTTTTATACTGTGTGAAGTATTAAAATATATGGTCTGGTACATGAAATGATCTTCTAGTTTTATTATCCTTTACCATTTTTTAAATCTGGAACTTCTGTTTCCTTTGCCATATTGTTCCAATCCTAATCAATTTTCATTCTACTCCCAGAAGTGTCTCTTCAGTGTGAAACTCTTTCCTTCCATTAGTTTCACATGTGCCTAGGGCTCAGACCACTTTAGCCTTGACCATCCTATGATTGTCCCCCTGAACTCAACCACGAATTGGGGTCTGTAAAGGCCCCCTCCTGTTTCAGCTGCTCATCTCAGATTTATAGGTTGAGCTTTCTATTCAGTATCTGTTGGCTAGTCTGGGTTTTTTAGAAGCCAAGGCAGCTTCTCTCCCAAAGACCTGATACCATATGACTCTTGCTGCTGTTTTTGGCTTGTTCTACTTGATTATCTTTTGAGGTTCATGGAGATTCCTTGTCACCCTGTTGTGTTATAGATATTTCCTTGGAGCCTTTTGTGTAGATCTACTAGTTGCTCTGTTCATTTTTGTGTGGCAGGCAGTGCTCTTATGCTGCTATAGCTGCCATTTTCCTAGAGTCCTCATTCTTGATCAGAAAATATAGTTTAAAAAGTCCACACTTTGGTTAAATTCACCTTATCATGAGATTACTCAGTTGTAAAACTTTGAAATCATGGATATTCAGGAGATAGGATTTCACATTGCTTCATTTCTATTTTTATTTTCCTGTATTCACTGTCATTGTGTTTTGGTGAAGGTTAAATCAGCTTCCAAAAGTGGGAGAGGCTGCAGCAGTCGAGTGGATGTCATAATTATTTGATGTCTTTCAAAGTGAGTGGGATTTCAATAGCTGGCAATAAAGAGAGTGGGTATGTATTCCAGATAACAAGAACGATGTAAGATAAAGTGTCTTTGAAGAGTGGATTGAGAGGCATATTAGGAAGGAAAATAGAAGATGGAGCCATCCAGAGCTTTAATGATTTTGCATGTCATGCCCAAGTCTGAACATGCCACTGAAAATTTTTGAGGAAGGGAATGCTACTTTTGACTTATGTTTTAGCAAGATGACTTTGGTAGTGGTGAGAAGGAAGGAGTGGAGAGGTAGAGTGGAAGCTAAGACAACTGGCATCATAAAATTCACCACATTTTGGAGACCTGAAGAAGACAGGAGAAAGAATCATATGATACAGGTAGAACCGTATGAAAAAAATCTAAGCATCTTCTTCACTCTGTGAATTGTGGCACAAATTGTAAAAGACATTTAGACTAGAAGGAAGTTCTCTCATAGTCTAATGGCAAAAGAAAATCAACTGGTATGATTTCTACTCCTGGGTGTAAACATCTACCAGTCACTGTCTTTTGGAGCAGAGGGATGGAATGGAATGCGACCTTCTAGCCTAGCCTATGTAAAGGAAATAAACCTTGACTCTGGTGGGGAAACTACCACTACCTTATACTCAGAGAAGTGATACATAAAAAATACAAGGTGAAATGCTTCTAAAATATTTTTCTTGTATAGAACGAATGAGCTGTTTCTGAAATTCAAATACTAATGGGGAAGTGGTTAGGTGAACAAGAATAAAAAGTTGGAAATTCTGGCAAGGAACTGAGCTTTGAATAATAATAACTGTGCTGTAGATGCCATTGTTGTCCTGCCGCACATCACCACAGCCCACTTCTGGGTTCACCTGCAGTCCCTGGGAGACAGTGTGCATACACACTGACAGCTTTACTGAAGGTAACGGCATCTTTCTGCTTCTTTGCTTAAGGGCTTTCCTTGACTCCAGGGGAGCTTTTTCAGCTCAAGTCCAAGGCAATTTAGAACTTCCCGGGATTCAAAACCCCCTGGAACACTCCTAAGCCAGTGAACCACAGGAGTCAGTGGATAAATACCCCAGCTTCCCCATTGCTTGGTGGGAAAATTCTAAGGTGCATTTTACAAGGTTCCTTAGAGTGTCCCCAGCAGGACTGAGTTCCCAACACCCTATTTATTGGCTTTTCTCCCTTCCTTGCCCCACTAGCCTTACTGCTCGCTTGTACTTCCTGGGGCCACCTTTCAAATAAAGTGTTCATACTCAAGTTCCTTCCCTTGGTTTCCCTGGGGAGTGAGCGGGTGGGGGGAGGAGACCCTAATAACGACTAGCAGAAGCCTCCATTTTTAAATTTTCTCCCAAATTGTTTTACTTCCTATTTCGAGGCTCCACAGGGAACTTCCCAATATGTGGGGCTCCTCTTTAGTGATTAATAGAAATCCACCCCTCAATGTAGAAGCTGCATTTTTCATCTTGGTATCCCAGTGTCTAGCCCAGTGTCTGGCATAGCGCAGCTGAACATTAAATATTTACTGACTGAATGAGGTTCAAATGGGCAAGCAGACTATCTGGGAAATCTAGCAATAAGCAACCAGAGGATGTTTTTGTAAGAGGAAATCATCAGAAGCAATGAATACATAGAAATCTCAGGAAGCAGGCAAATATATCAATCCAAAATTAACTAGCAAGGAGTTGCAGAGATTGGATTTCAGGAACAAAATCCTGTCTCCAAAGAAGACTGTGGCTCACAAGAAAATGCCACACTTCAGAGAGGGAAGGAAACAGTGAAGACTGTCTGCAGTGTCCATTTAATCCTTATGATAATACTGTAATACATGTCTCATTTGCTTCATTTAATGGGTAGGATTGGAGAACCAGGAGACAGGTCCCCAGCCTGACCATTATAGTCTAGGTTGTAATTACTAGAACTGAAAAGCCACAAGCATGCCTCAAAGGAATCCCTATTTCTGAGGAGTCAGCCACTAGAATTATATCCTGTACCTCCAATTCTGCCAGATTGAGTCCCTACAGGAAGGACTCCTGTCAAGGCAGAAACAAAGCAAGCAGAGCAGCTGTCCCTGGGGTCTACCATGGGAATAAGAATTTGTTAGCTACCATGTCTGTTTCCGAGCTTAAAATCTTATAGTTTCTTTGAAACAATAGAATGAGTGCTCCCAACAGTGTCACAGATGGCCAAATTCTGACCAATAGCATTTTTAAAAATAATAATACTAAAGGGGTGTGCACTATTCTTTATTATACTCTTCTTTTCTTTTGTTCAGTATTACTGAATGTAATTTCCTCAATTGTAATGGAAGTGAACACTTTCTTTTTAAACTAGTATGCTCCCCCTCTTGGATTCAAAATTACACTTCTGTTTTGGAGGCATCATTTTGCTTCCACGGTAGCAATTTGTCTAAATATTTGCCTCATGGCCTCACTGAATGCATTTGGCAGGAGAAGCAAGCTGAGAAGAAAAGGGAGAGCTTCTATGTACAGAAGTACCTTGGGAAATCAGCAGTGATGTGAAAAGAAATACATAAAAGCTACCCAGCACAGTATATCTGTTTTTAGTGGGACTTCATCAAAGGTATATATTTCTTAAAGTTTGCCTCAGCATGACACTGGGTTTCTACAGATGAAGTTTGAGAGCACTTAGAAGTTGTCTTTCACTTCTTTTCTTTTTAACTCACTATAAGCATTGGTAGAGAGAAAAGGAGAATAGTTGCTGGTTCATACTTACTTTGTATCAGGATTTATACCATTTACCACTGATTTCTAGATATTGCTGTGACTCTGGTTCAGCAGCTCTAATATCGGTGCCCCAATTCTGAAGGTAAGTTCCTAATACACAGCTTCCTAATCATGGTTGGTATAGCAGCATTCTTGACAGCTCAGTTTTTCATTAGGAGTCATTTCTGGAAGCTCAGACGAAAGTTACTTTCTTTAGTTGTTTTTACAATTTTGTAAGTTATTTAATCCCCTATTTAAAAGTCATCAACCCTTTCTGATTAAACTAGATACAGTGCATTCTGTTCCAGCCAACATAGTGTCTTGCCTCAGCCTTGGGGCTCTCCAGCGTTGAAAGGTTCATCGAGGAGAGAAACGAGCAATGTCACTAAGAAGGAGCAGCCAGTGAGAGGAAATGAAAACCAAGATGTGGTGTCATAGAAACTGAGAAGTAATATGTTTCCTCACGAATATCAATTAGTTCTGAGAGTTCAGGAAAGGAATGAGTAGCCAAGTAAGAATGATGCCAAGAGGATCATCAGTGAACTTGTGAAAAAACAATCTTTGAAGAATTGAAAGCAACCACCACGGGGAGTGGTTTGAAAAGTGGCCATGAGCTAAGGAAATAGATCAGAAGCCATAGGCAACTTTTTAAGACATTTTTATATAAAAGTGTTAGGGAAATGGGGAAGAAACAAGCAGAGCATGAGGTGAAGTGTTATTTGTTTGTGTGTCTGTTTATCTTAAAAATAGGAGCCATTACAGCACACCTGTAGACTAATTGAAAAGATCCAGAAAAGAAGAGAAAATGGGTGATGTGTGAGAGAGAGGAGATAATTGAAAGAGCAAAGTACTTGAGAACACAAGCAAAAATGAACTCCAGGCAAAAATAAAGCCACTGGATTTAGTTAGGAACAGAGATGCTTCGTTCATAGAAAAAAGTGGGAAGACTGAGAATATGGGTAAAAATGCCAACAGACTGGTAGATTTGGTAACAAGAATTTAAAAGTAATTTCTTCAGATTACTTCTCTTTTCTCATTTAACTATGAGGTAAAGCCATCAACTGAGAATGAGTTGGGAGTTTGAGAGAGAGAAGGTATGCAATGGTAGTTTGGCTGAGTAGGGATAGCAACAAACTAATAAAGAAGTATAGATAAGCAACTTAAATCTTTGGGTTAGGGTTAAGGTTAGGTCATGAAATTACATTGACGTTGGTCTGAATGATTATGTGCTTTGTTCCAGCAATGTTTCCTTAGCTGCTTTCATGTGAGCAGAGGGTGTGCTAATAGTTGCATTTAAACAATATCGAGGCTTAACCATGTAATACTTTGGAGGGAGAGGACTTCCAGATATTTGTAACAGAGTGATGATAATCATGGCACATGGAATTTAAGTTAACGAAAGTGTGATATGAGGAAATATGGGGATTGACTGAAAGTTGCAGGTTCAATGATGTACTGATGAAGTTGAAGACTGGTTGGAATGGAAATACCAGAGTAGGTGAACTGGTTAAAGGATATAGTGGTTGAAGTTGACTTTTCAGAAATAGAGAAGTTACTATGATGGTCTTGAGGTTTGACCATGGAAATGAGTGACTGCAGTGGGGACATAGAAAAAATTCTCTGGAGCTAGGAAGTTGAGGAAGTAAGAGTCAATGATGTTGGGTAGCTTGTCCGTTGGGATGTTGAAGTTACCAGGGATAGGAGTGGAAAGAATGCAGTTATCTAGGTGTGAAAGTTATCAGTGAAAGAGTAGGAGTACCCAGGGTCAGCAGATGATTGCAACCGGGCAGGGTATTGGGTGGCTTCCCTCCACCATCTCCCAAAACCTCTATCCCACCTCAGAAAGAAGCATATCAACAGCTACCTAGTAGAAAGTTATTAGGATTGCATGAGATGATATATATATATAAAGTGTCTAAACATATCCAGCACATTTAATATATACTATTTTTATAGTCATTATGAATGAATCAACCTACACTAATAAAATGTACATTATGTGCCAATCATGGAACTAGATGCTATTCATGTTTATTTTTCCTTTAATTATATCTTTGACCTAGAATCTTAGATTTAATAATCTTAGATTATTAAATCTGGAAAGGGCTTTATTAGTCACCTTGTTCAAAGGTTCTCAAACACTAACCAATGCTTCGTTAGATACATAAGTAACTGGGAAGCTTATTAAATATATAAATTCAAGAGCCCCTCAGCTGATAATTCTGATATTTTAATGTCTGCAGTGGGACCTGGGAATCTATTTTTTAACTTTATTTTTAAAGAAGTTTTAGATTACATAAAAGTCACATCGAATATATAGGGGATTCCCATATACCCTGTCCCTTCCCCTTCTCGCACTTTCCTCTATTAATAACATCTTACATTAGCATGGTACATTTGTTACAATTGATGAACAAATATTGAAGCAGTATTACTAACCAAGGCCTATAGTTTACATTATGGTTTATACTTTGCACTGCACAATTTCATAGGTTTTGACAAAATGTATAATGGCCTGTAACTGTCACTGCAATATCATTCAGAACAATTCCAATGCCCTAAAAAATGCCCTATGGCCCATTTATTCTTCCCTTCATTTCCCTTCAGAACCTCTAGTAACCACTATCTTTACATCAATGTTACAAGTTCTTCGGTTACTACAATAACAATGTCTATTTTGGTCCATGGTTGCATTCTCCCCTTATGTTTGTTCATTCCTCAGTCTTGAGGATTTGGGGATGGTGATGCCCACTCTGCTTCAGACTGAGAAGGGGGTTAGATCTTATAGGGCAGAGGGAAGAAACTGTTTTGCTTGCTATTGTAGGTACTCTCCGTTTTTTGGAATGGGGGTTGTCCCATCATCACACTTTTGTTAGTTGTCCTGGGCGAGTCCGATGAACTGGAGAGTAGGTGTTGGTTCCAACTCTGCTGAGATTCAGGGCTCAACTGGCTTATGACCAGATGGAAGATTTAAGTCTCTGGGACACATATCTAATGGGTGTACTGCTAATTATAGGTTCAAATAAAAGGGGTAAAAGAATCATGTGTGGGGAAATTATGGAGTCTAACTCTGTTCCAGTGGGGAAATAGGTTATCATATATTCCAAGGTAAGGCCCACTGATGGGGTGCTGATTTCATTGGGTTGTGCCTATAGTGTCCAGATTTCTCTAGAGCTCTCAGGAGCAACATTATTTGAGGCTTTGTTTACTGTGGCAGTTAGTGAGATCTGCCTGAGACGTGCATAAGTTTAGCTTCTGGAACGACCTCCTGACTCACTTTGAATTCTCTCAGCCATAAAAATTCTTTTGTATTTAATGTTTTCCCTTTTTGGTCAAGGTCTTTATCCAAAGGCATTGCTGGTTGGTGCTTGGTGGGAATCTATATTTTTAATAAGCTCCCTAACAGATTCTGATACACGGCCAGATTTGAGAACCACTGCTCAGCATCTTTATTTTGTAAATGAGGAGACTGAAGTCCAAGACCACAAAGCTGGTAAGTGAGAGAATCAGGGTTTTTATCCCTCTTTCCTGATATAAAGCCCAGGATTCATTCTATTAGATCCTGACTCACATCAGCATGCCAATGCACCCTCTCGGGAAGCAGAATACACATTTCCACTCTTATCCTCATTTGTGTTCTCCCTCCCTATATAGGCACACTGAGGATAATCATGGCAGAGAGAAGTAGATCTTATACAACAAACTGAAAATGGCAGCAAAGCAGACAGTGTGGTTTTATGTCATCATTCAAATGTGAGCTGTATAGTAAATATGTCAGAAAGATGGTATGCAAAGTAGATGGTGCAAAATACAATAAGATGGCTGGAAGCTGTGTTACTTATACCTATAAGTGTGGTGGTAAAAGTAACATGGCAGAGATTACAAAAAAAATTTTTGAAGGGAAAATTGGCAGGATATTTAGGCTCAGTAGATAAATGTGAGTATCAATTGATAAGGTCAATACGTGAAAATTGGGTCCAAGCAATAGGGAGCCATGCTAACCTTTCCTGTCTTAGCAAAGTGATTCCAAAACCTCTCTATGCATCAGAATCATGCCCTGGAGATTTTGATTTAATTAAAAGGACTCTTTATGGATTTGACATATATCGATTTATTGAAGAGGAAGCTCAGGGAATCTCTGCCTTGTAAAGGTTCTTGAAACTACCAGGTTTCAGCATCCCAAGGCTTGCTCAAGATTCTTTTATCACCACCAAATGTGTGTCACCACAGACCCCCTCTGGCTGTGTGATTAGGAAGAGAAAAAAAAAATAACTGGTCCCGGTTGCCATTGAAGGTAGTTGTAGCTACTTCACCAACTTCAATCAGCCTGGCAAGTGGCTTCAAACACAATAGCGTGAAAGTAGCCACCACAGTCTCTGACTTTGAAGTCAGGAACTGGACTCCCTAGAAAGTTGCCCCACCCTACACATGGGAGGGGACACTTTCCTGTGAAAACTTTTAACAAGGCAGACAGTGGTTTAGACATAAAACCACATACTCTGCTCTTCCTCTTTTGCTAAATCCACGAGAGCAGCAACGTACCGTGGTCTAGCGAGCACACCTAGTGCCGACAGCACAGTAGGTTATCCAGGCTCACAGTATATATTACTTTCTGCACTGCTAGACAAAGAAAATTATTGTAACTGGGAGAAACAGGTACAGACAAGAATTATGGCCCTCTATACACTCTTATTTTTTAATTTACAAGTAGAGAAACCATAGGCAGAAACGATGCTGTCTAGGGTACCTCTAGGACAATTACACAATTGAGATGAAATGCTTTGGCCTTCTCCTGAGACAAATGATGGACTCCTCCAAATGCTGCTCACGACCCCAGAGGCTTTATTTCAGTATAAATAAGGAAGATGCCTCTGGAAACAATGTGCGAGGTGAATCTTTCCTAAAAACAAAGAGATGCTAAAACTGGAAAACGGGAAGCTTTAAATGGCTGTAACTGTTACATGTACCCAATTATGTCTGATAATTACCATGTCCAAAGCCTGAGAAAGTGAAATGACATTATCTTAATCAGAGTTCAGCCCTTTCCCACTCATTTTAGCTCCAAGAATTCCCTCCATGGTGCTGCCGTTGGCTGGGACCTTGGAGATCATGAAAGAAAAGCAACTTCTTGAAAGATTGAGTTAGGCGGTTCACAGTTTTCTGTTTCTCTTGTTTGGCCTCATTCTTAGGGTTCTTGTTTTGCTAGAATCAAAATTGTTAAGGTAACAATGAACTCACAAACTGCTACAGAACCAGGGTAGAAATATTTCTGGCATTTCTGATGGGTTGACTAAGCATTAGTAATTATACCAAATAACAGAAAGAGAAAGCCTTTTGTTGCACTATTTGCCTTAAATAGATATGGAAATAAATGTCTCTTACATTAAGAAAAGGGCCAATATTCTATATTTCAATTGAATTTTACAAATACCTGCATGAAATTTTGACTTAAGAAATCTAGAAAGTGAATTTAGAGTGCCATTTGTGAACTAATTTCCTACCTAATTCCTACTGATAACCTAAATTTTTAATAAAATTATTTTTGAAATTAAGACCATTTGCCATATTATTTTTAAAAAGATTACTTTTATTGGTTTTCACGTCTTTAGGAAGAATTCTTTGATTATGCTTTTAAGTTAATCTTGCTGCTTCTAAAGGATGTACTTAAACTAAAATGAAAAAAGAAAAAATGTATAATTGGCATTTAGAAAACAGCAAGATTTTTAAAATGGGCTTTTTAAAAAGGTTCTGGCGTTCTTCACCTTTTTATCTTCTTTAGGTTTAACAATGCAATTCCTTTACCTCTGTTCATATGGCCTATTTTTCAGCTTTTCGTGAATTTTACTGATAGCTTCAAGGCATTTTGTTCTCAGCATGGCCTTGGAAAACCTATGTCAGATTTACCTGGGAAGCTGGTTAAACTTGCAAATTTCCTCACCTATTTTATTTAAAAAAAGTATCTTTGGGAGTGGAGCCCAGGCATCTGCATGTTAGAAGTTTCCTCAAGTGATTTATAACCACACTAAAGTTTGAGAACCACCAGACCTTCTCAAAGGAAACCACACTTCATTTGAGTTCCAGAATTCCAAACAAAACTCAGATCCAAGAGTGCAGAATTTACCACTCCATGAGACTTTTCTCAATTTTATTCAACTCGTGTCACATTTCCCCTCACTGTACTAATTATTAAATTTTAAAAAAGAAAAGAAATTAGCTGGAATTGATGCCCATTGACCTCACGGGGAAGTAGATCAAAAGGTCTATGTCAGATGTTGGAATCTACAACTAAACAAACCTCTCCTCAATTAATAGTCCACTATCACAGTTACTTTAGCAGTGGCAAGTGGGAGATGTGTTAAAAGAGCATGAAATTTTTACAAGAATGAATGTTGATTCTCTGGGAGAAAGCAATGCATGAGGCAATTTAATTCTTACAAACCCGGTTTTATTGGGGTTTAATTTGCACTCAGTAAAGTTAATTCCTTTTAGGTATAGTTCTTGAGATTTGATAATGTATACAGTCATGGAACTACCACCACAATCAAAATATAGAATATTTTCATCAGCCCAAAAAGTTTCTACATGAACCTTTGTAACTGATCATCTCCTCCCACCCCCACCTTCTTGCAACCACTGAACTGTTTCCTGTCTCTATAGTTTTGAGATTCATTCACACTGTTCAGTATATCAGCTGGTCATTTCTTTTTATTGGTGAGTAGTATCCCAAAGTATAGATTTGTTTATCTATTCACCAGTCAATGGCATTTGAGTTTTTTTCTGTTTCTGGAGATTTTTATTATGGCTGCTATAAACATTTGCATACAAGTTTTTGTGTGGACATAAGTTTACATTTCTCTTCAGTAAATACCTAGGAGAGACTTTGCTGAGTCATATGATGAGTATTTGTTTAACTTTTGAAGAAAATGCCAAATTATTTTCCAAATTGGCTATAGCATTTTGCACTCTTGCCAGCAATATATGAGAATCTCAGTTGCACCATATCCTTGTGAACACTTTAAATTGTCAACTTTTAAAAATTTAGCCATGTTAGTAGGTGAGGAATGGTATCTTACTGTGGTTTTACCTTGTATTTCCCTAATGTCTAATGATGTTAAATATTTTTTCTTGTGTTTATTTGGTATGCATATCTCTATTCATAACATTTGCCCATTTTATTTTTTAGTTATGAGAGTTGCTACATATTTTGGATACAAGTTCATTATCAGATATGTGATTTGCAAATATTTTCTCCCAGATTGTGGCATGTCTTTTTCTTTATTTTAACAGTGACTTTCAAAGATCAGACATTTTTTATTTCTAATTTTAACAAAGTCCAATTTATTGATGTTTTCTTTTATGGTTCACGCAATTTATATCTTATCTAAAAAACTTTTGCTGAACCTGCAGTCAAAATGTGTGAGCTATATTTTCTTTCCTGGTCAAAATTTCTGTTGCTTATTGACATTTTTTAGTTGGATATAATCCTACCACACAATTAATTATCATTATTCAAAGATCATTTTTATCAATTGATCTATGTTGCCATATTAATTTTGAATAGATATTAATTGCCAAGCCTTGATAGTTGGCATTAAAATAAAACAAACAGAACAAAACTGTGAGTGGTCTAGACATTGTAGCACTTTGACCTGTTGAATTTACTCCAACTGACTTGTGCATCAGTTTTGAAAAGGTGAATCAAGTCATTCACTTCCTTTGTTTCTTTGTTGTGAGCAGAGGGTTTTATCCAGTGAGTAAAAAGGATCAAAGTAAATCATCATTATCTTCATCATCATTGTAATCATCGTCACCATCATCTCACTAGAAGCCTCTTTCCTCTGGAAACTGTCTTACACTAATATTATAGATCAAGTTTAGAACATTTTTCATATTAGGACTTTGTCTTTGTTCTCAGTATTTAGTACAAATTACTTACTCACACAAGGCTATATTATAGCATCGAGGAACTTGTAAGGAGTCATGGCATAATTTGGGGGAATGGAGAAGGGAAAGATGGAGAACAGTGTCCCCAGTGAACTACATGGTAATAATTTAAAAATTAGAATATCAAAATATACACTGAAGAATAGAAAATCATTCAAAAATCATTCATAATCCCATCATTCCTAGAGATAACCACTGTTTACAATTTCATGAGTTTTCTTCTAGTCTTTAATTTATGAATGTAATTTGTTTACTAAAATCAAAAGTAGTATTTATGTAACTTTACATGCTTCTTTCTAAGCATTTGGTTAAGAGCTATTTCAGGTCATTGAATTTTATTTAATAACAGTTTTTGTGGCTGAATGAAAGGTCATCCAGTTTATATAGTATAAGAATCACAATTATAAAATAATAATGATAATTAAAATAATTGTGAACAATAAATCTTTGCATCATTACTTTTTTGTGTACTTTTATGAATACTAATATTTTACCCTCAGAAAAATCCATGAGATTGGCATTATTATTATTATCATTATTATTATTAGCATGTCCATTTTGCAGCTAAGGAAACAGAGATACAGAGAGATTAAGGCAATTTTCTCAAGTCACACAAAGTCCAATTTCAGGCTCTCTAGAACATACAACATTTTACTGTTTTAATTATCACTATACAATACACATATTCTTATTGTGTCACTACCTATATACAATACTATGATAATTAGAATTGGAATTAAGTCTTTAAACACATCTCACAGTATATCTTTAGAAAGAGGGATTATGGGCTCAAGACGTTGTGTCAAAAACTAGGGATTCTTCAAGAAGTATTGAGTTATATTGCTCATTTGTTTTCTGCAATGATCCTACTGATACATGGGAACACTGCAACCTAAAATTAGCTTTCTAATTTTGTTAATTCATGATAGGTGAGTATTAGCAGAGCATTTGTCATACACTTAATATGTTCATATGTTTATTATTCACTTCTACATACTTTTTCTGCTTATTGTTCATGGTTCTGCCAAAATTTAGAGTGTTTGGATTTGAATGAAATTTTTATGTATTAAATCAAAACCTTTTTCAGAATATTTTTCATTTATTTTAAATTTTCCTTTGCTAGTTCTTCTTTTTTTTAATTAATTTTTTATTTATTTTTTATATATCTATATACATTTTTAGGATACATTGATTATACAAATGTTACACAGAGATTCCAGGAGTACCCATATGCCACCCCCC
>PVKH010007795.1:0-19936 GCA_004027955.1 Chaetophractus vellerosus | reverse complement strand
ACTGCTTTCTACAACACATGTTCACTGAATGTACTATATTATTTCAGACCTCCCCCACCTTTACTCATATCCCTCACCCTGTCAAGCATGCCCTTCCCTTTCTTTAAGACTCAACTCAAGCATCACCTCTTCTGCAAAGCCCTTCTGCATTCCTTCTCACAAGGCAGACTCAGAGTATTCTCTCTTTAGAGCACTCAGAAGTCCATACCTGTCGTTCTTTCATAGCATCTATATTTTGTCTCCCAATCCCCTCTCAACTTAGTGGTATCTGAGAGCAAATAATTTTGTTGATTATTTCAATAATGTCAGTATTCCCCTAAAACACAGCTGTTTTCTTACAGGGAAAATTGGAAGGAGGAGTGAGAGCACCTGTATTAGCCAACAAAAGGTGTGCTGATGGAAAGTACCAGAAATCTGTTGACTTTTATAAAGGGTATTTATTTGGGGTAAAAGCTTACAGTTACAAGGTCCTAAAGAGTCCAACTCAAGGTACCACAAGAGGTACTTTCTCACCCAAGTCTGTTGCCATGTGTTGAAGCAAGATGGCAGACGATCTCTGTGAGGGTTCAGCCTTCCCCTCTCTCAGCTACAGTCTGGCATAGGGCTTGTTTCTTTCTGGGCTTAGCTGCAAACATCAAGCAAATGGCTTATCTCTCTTCTTCAGGCCGCAAGATCAAATTTCTCTCCTCTACCATATCTATGGAGCTCTCGTTCTCTTCTTGTGTATCTTCTTCTGTGTGAGTGTCCATTTATATAGCCCACCAAAGGGGCGGGGGCTCAATCAATGTCACGCCCTACTGACATGGTCAAATCAAAGTCCTAATTTTAACACAATCAAAGACATCTCAGCTGAATCTAATACAATCAAGGCAATCACACTATGAGGAATAGATTCGTTTACAAACATATTGGTTCTTTTTGGGATTCATAAATAATCTCAAACTGCCACAGCACCTCTGAAAAAAAAGGAAAAGATTTGAGGACTTTAACTTTCATTTACAGTGCTAATGACTCTGTCATTATGGAGGATAAATCGTTTTCCATTTTCTGTCATCAACATCACTTTTTAAATGGAGCCTATCTAAAACTTTGTCAATTATAGTTGCCAGCAGTTACTCTCAAATTATAACAGCATATTTATTAGACATGGTTTTGATTAACAAATAAATAAAATCATGTCATGGAAGTTTGGGACCCATAGAAATATCCAGTACATTTTACAAAAACTCCTACAACACTGAAAAATAGAGAGCCAATCCACAAAAGACTGACTAACCACTGTGCATTTTTTTCTCTTCTGCATGTATTGTATAACAACAATGCAGAATTCTGCTTTCAGATGCTTCGTGTGTGCAGGCAAATAAACAGTATTTCATTGTTTTCCGTGAATTTTTAAGGATCTTTAAGAGGGTCAGAACAGCTGAAAGATTAAAAAAAAAAAAAAAAAAACACCTGCCAATCTGCTGAGACAATAAAGAGAAAAGTTTCAAATGTACATTTAATAAAGAGAAATGGATGATGAAGTTATTCACCTCTATCTCTGGAAGAAAAATTGAAGCTCAGAATACATCCCAAGATGAGGAACTAATTGTGGTGGTTTGGAACTGTATGTACCTGAGAAAAAAATCATGTTCTTAAACCTAATCAATCCCGTGGGTATAAACCCATTGTAAGTAGGCTCTTTTGATGTGGCTACTTCAGTCAAGGTGTGGCCTACCTCATTCAGGATGGGTCTTAATCCTATTATTGGAGCTCTTTATAAACAGAAGCAAGAACAAACAAAAAAAAAAAAAAGCCAGGGAAGCAAGAAGCTGAAATCAACAAAACCTGGAAGGAAGACCAACAGGTACTGCCATGTGCCTTGTCATGTGGCAAAGGAGCCAGGGATCACAGGAAGCCAGTCTCCACGAAGAAAGCATCACCTTGATGATGCCTTTATTTTGACATTTTCTCAGCCTCAAACTGTAAGCTAATAAGTTCCTATTGTTTAAGCCAACCCATTTCATGGTATCTGCTTTAAGTAGCCTAGGAAACTAAAATGGTAATATTCACTTCAGATTTGCTGCTAGTCTTCATCCACTTTAGGTGGCAACCATTATCACAGCTCCATGGGGATTCTAAAAATTTTAACATTTATAGAATAGTTCCAACTGAATGGAAAACACCGTAAGATGTTTAATTCCATAGAGCTTTCCAAAATAATATGTTCATTCAACTGTTGGTTCAACCTTGAAATACTAATATGACAGCCACCATATAAAAATTATTTGATTTTTCCAATAAATGCCTTTTTATTTTGATGGACAGATAACCTTGAGGAAATGAATGAGGCAAGAAATAAATGAAGTTTTAAATTGAGAACTATTGGAGATCTTTGTCATTTCATAGAGTCCCTATACCAGAAAGGCCACATTAGATAGCATTATCTGGGAATTATGGAAGAGGCCTTAAGGACATGACCTATTGCTGCTGGAGAGCTTAGAAAGGGAGATGAGAAACTTCTTCCCCTTTTAAATTCTAAATAGTGTGCTATGGCACCCTGCTGGGGAGAGGAGAAAATAATTACACAAATGATAGGAAACAAAATAGACACCTTTTTAAAACTATTTATTCTGAAACTTCTCAAATATACCCAAAAGTAGAAAAAATGATCAATCTCCATCAACTCTTCATCTAACTTTAAGAATTAGCAAGATTCTGTCATTTATGGTTGCCTTTCTTTTTTTCTGGAGCAAATACCACACATATGTTCCACCGATAAATACTTTAGAATGTATCTCTAACTGATAAAAACATTTTTAAAAAAACCACAACATCATTTTTATAACCAATTCAATTTACCATTATTCCTTAATATCATCAAATCCCCCCACAGCCCCTAATCAATTTTCTCTCTCTCAAAAATGACTTTCAACATGGTTTGTTTGAATCAGGATCCCAACAAAAATTATGTACTGCTTTTGATTGATATGCTTTGTAAGTCTTTTTTAATCTTTAACAATTTCCTCTCTCTTTATTTCCAATGCCTTTTACTTGCTAAAGATTCTAGATTGGCTGATTATACTGTCATAGTGTCATTTAACATGATCCTCTATTCCTCATGTTTCTGAAAATTGGTAGTTTTAAGAGAAAGATGAGGGAATTTCACAAGGAACATGCAATCTAGGAATAACTCCAACAGCCTTAATGAAGTTAAAAATATTTTTTCATCCCCTTCTAAGCCCAGCAGCTACTTTCTATTTTTATATAACTTTTCTTCTTTTTGATTGACAAACAAGGACAGAAAGGTAAAAGAAGACTGTTTCTTTAATAAATAAATAAATAGTCTGACTACACTTCACAAAGCCCAGATTAGTTGGAAAAATATCTACATAGCCAATTTCTCTCCCACAGTTATTGATCGGGTCCATTTTGTATGTGTGTGTGTATATATATATATGTGTGTGTGTGTGTGTGTGTGTGTGTGTGTTCAACAAAAGAAAAACAAAGTTTAGTTTAAATGCATTCTCTCTGTCACTTAACAAAATAGCCCAATTAGTGCCCTTTCTTGGTGGGACTATCAGTTCATACTTTTAAGTTATCACAAATCCTTTGATGAGATGGTTACTTGTACACTGATTCTGGCAAAATGTTGAATCCAATACTTGCACCTTTTATCCCCATTCCTACCCTTTTTAAAAAATGTATGGTTTTGTGGGTTGAATTGTGTCCCCCCCCCCCAACTTCACAAAAGAAAAACCATGTTCAAGTCTTAATTCCAGTACTCTGAATCTGCCCTTATTCGGAAATAAGGTCTTTAAAGATGTTATTTGTTAAGATGAAGCCAAACTGGATTAGGGTGAGCTCTAATACAATATGATTGGGTGTCTTTATAAGAAGAGAAAATTAGATCCAGACAGAGAGACATAGTGAAAAGTGCAATGTGACTATTGAGCCAGAAATTGAAGCCCAAGGCTTGCCAGAAAACCACCAAAAACTAGGAGGACACAAGGGAGGATTCTACCTCTACGGATTTCAGACTTCCAGCCTCCAGAACTGTGGCACAATGTGTTTCAGATGTTTTAAGGCACTCCGTTTGTGGTGCTTTGACATGGCAGTCCTAGGAAACTAAGACATATGACAAGGGGAAAGTCCTGGAAAATCTTTTTAAATTTCAAGTACCTATCAGTAGTGGGCTGAAGAGTGGTCCCCAAAAAAGATATGTCCATGTACAAATCCCCAGAACCTGTGAAAATTACCTTATATGGCAAAAGAGTAAATATTACCTGATGTGGCAAAGATAGGATTAAGTTAATGATCTTGAGAGGAGGAGTTTATCCTAAAATATTCTGTGGCCTTTAAGTGCAATCATGTGGGGCCAGCTGTAGCCCAGTTGGTAGGGCACCAGTTTACCACATAGGAGGCCCCGGGTTCGGTTCCCAGGGCCTCCTCGAGCGGGCAGACTGCCTTGAGAAGGCAAGCCACCGTGGGCTGGGCAAGCCGCCATGGGCAGGGCAAGCCCCCATGAGCAGGGCAAGCCCCTGCAAGCAGGGCAAGCTCGTGCCACATGGGGAGCTGACCCAGCGGGTCGCCACACCGGGGGGGGGAGGGGGGAGGACAATTAGACATGAAAGAGTGCAAGAATGAACACAGCAAGAACAAGAAGAAAGGAGGGGGGATATGTAATAAATAAAAAAAATTAAATCTTAAATGCAATCATGTGTATCCTTATAAGAGTGAGGTAGAGGGAGTTTGGGGACAGACAAACACAGGAGAGACCCACACAGAGGAGAAGATGAGGGGGAAAACAGAGCAGATATTGAACTGATATGACCACAAGTCAAGGAACACCAAGGAAAGCAGCAGTCACAAGCTAGAAGAAGCGAGGAACAGATTATTCCCCTAGAGTCTCTGGAGGAAGCATGGCCCTACCAACACCTTGGCTTGGACTTCATTCCTCCAGAACTGTGAGAGAATAAATTTCTGTTAAGCCACCAAGTGTGGTACTTTGTTATAGCAGCTACAGGAAACTAATAAACTTTCCAACCCTTATTGTCTTCTTTAGAATAGCCACTGATGAAGAGCTGGGCCTAAATTATAGTTTGTACTAGGCAACCAAATCCCACAGCTATAGCTAATGGGATCAGAAGTAGACATTGACCCAAAGTTGAGCTAATCAGATTCTCCCTTTCAAGAATCTGAAATAAGAGACATAAAAACCAAGGCCAGAACCTGTTGTTCAATGGAACTACAGCATCAGTATAGAGGATACGTAATGATACATAGATGTGAGGCCAGAGTTGGTCTATAGCAGGCCAGAGTCATTTGCAAGCTGAAGTTACAGAAAAGCTAAGACCTATCTCAGTAATCCTAAGAAATGGGAAAATGAAGAGCTGAGCAGAAAGAATCAAATACCACAGGCTGCACCTCTTACTTCACAGAGAAAATAAATGCAATCAGATAAGAATAATCTCACTTTCCTACCATCAACCTATCATTCTACCTAGATCTATACCAAAAAGAAAAAATTGTCCCTGCCCCTAAAGAAACCTTTCCACCTGGGTTATGGATCCCAATTCCTGGCACCTTCTCAAGGACTTCATTCTTGCAATTGACCACATTCACTCTTGCATCTTCCCTTCCACCTCTCTGCTGGATAATTCACATTAGTGTTCAAGCATGACTTAGGGTTGCTTATCTTAAAATATTTGTCCTTGGATTCCACATCCTCTTCCAGTTACTGCTGATGACCTCTGCTCTCTTTCAACTCTTCAAAGGGGTTATCAATCCTCACTGTGTCCATTTCCTAGCCTACAATTTTCTCTTCAATTCAATGCAATGAGGATTTTCTCCTAATTGCTTTACTGAAATAGTGCCTATTAAAACCACAAATGACCACAAATGTCCTCAGCTTACTTGACCTCTGAGAAACATTTGATAAAGGTGATACTTTTTCTTTTTGAAACAGTTTTTTTTTTCACAGTTTTATGACAATTGGTTTTCCTCTTACCATCTCTAGTCTACTTCCTTAACTCCTTTATTAGTTGTTCTTCTATGAGACTTCTAAACCCTAGCATACCCCTAGAATTCTCACTTTGACTTTCTTCTCATCTCTATCTACAATCTTTTCCTAGATTATCTTCTCCAAACCCACTGGCTTTAAACCCTGTAAATATACTCTTATGACTCAGTTTTACATTACCAGTCGTGTTTTGTGCCTAAACGCCACACTCAATTATCCAACCACCTATTCAATGTCTCCCCACAGTTGTCTAAAAATTACCTGACATGGCCAAGAGAATTTATGATTTCCCAGTTGCCTGCTCTCAATAAATGGAACTAACAGCCACTCAGTTGCCAAGGTCAAAAATGCAGGTCATCCTTAATTCCCCTCCTTCTATCCCATTCCATATCTAATCCATCAGCAAGTCCTATGAGCTCTACCTGCAAAACTTACCCTGAATCTGACTTCCACTCACCAATTTCTCACCTCACCTCATCATCATCGCTCACTAAATTTCTGAAATTGTCTCTTAACTACAATCCACTCTATAAATAGGAACAAGATTGGTTATTAGCTTGCCTATACCCCTTTAATGAATTTCCATTGCACGCAAGGAAAAATATAAATTTCTTACTGAAGACTCTGCTTACTTCTTTCACCTTATCTCCCTTAACTCTTCTCCATCTTTGCATTTGTATTTCCATCCCTCGATATATTTTAAGTTTCCTTTTGTTTCAGGGACTTTGCACTTATTGTTCCTAATAGCTGGAACTGTTTTCCCCAGATTGTCATATGCTTGCCTCTATCTCATAATTGTAATGCACTTCCATAGAAAGACCTTTCCTGGCCACCTCAGCTAAAGTAGAACCCCCAACTCCATCATTGTCTATCACATGTCTTTATTTTATTTTCTTCACAGCGTTTATCAACATCTGAAACTATTCCATTAATCTGCTTGTATGTGTATTGTCTGAATTGTCCCATTCCAATGTCAGCACTGGCCTAGGAGACTTGAATTCCAATCCTGAGTCTGTCCCTAGTTAGTTCAATGACCTTGGCAAGGTATTTATCCTCTCTAAGCCTGTTTTCTTCTCCATAAAGTAAGGAGTTGACCCCAACCCTCAAATTGATGGCTCATAATCTATGATTCTAGTCCAGTTTGTGTACCTATTTATTTTTTCTTGGTTCTCTTTTAAAAAGCTGATTTTACTTCTTACTTTCCTAAGAGAATTATGGCTCTGGAAAAGCAGCTGGCAAGTTTCACTTGCAATGCACTTCTGATCACACAGAATCACATGCTGCTCCCATGGCAGAGAAATGTGAGATGGTTGATTTGCACCTTGCTGGTTGGATACATACAGTGGCAAGTGGGAATTTTATTAGGTTCATGGCACTGAAGAATAGCAGGCATTCAATTCCATTTAGCTCAAGGGTGTTTTTGTTTGCTTGTTTAGTTTGATGAAAAAACACATTTATTCAGGTGCTCATGACGAAGTGAAATGTGACTCCACAGAACTGAATTGTGTGCAGTGAAATTCAAACTGTAAGCTATATATCTGCACACATTTAGACTCAGCAAGCCAACTTCTTGCTAGAGATTTTCAAAGGTGAGGTGAAATGCTGACTGCAAATTCCAGGCTCTCCATATATGCAACAGCATATACATATTTGAACTGATCTTCCCAGACCTGCAGGTCAAACTGAAGCCTCCTGCAATGAATTTTGAGTACCAAAGCCCTACTGGGCAGATATCTAAGCCAGTTTTCATTGCCTTTTACTCTTTTCTGCAGTTTTCCAGGTTTCTTATAAAGGAGCAGTGGGGGAACCACTGCCCATATTCATACTTTCCTTTAGCCCTGTGTACAAATTCCAGTGGTCTCAACACTGATTGTGGCAAAGTACCTCCTCCTGCCAAAAAGATGGCATCTCCTTTCAAGCTAATTGGCAGCTAATGGTCCATACCAGTGGTTCTCAAACTGTGATCCTCAAACAGCAGCATAAGCATTACCTGGGAACTTGTGAGAAAAGAAAACAAAAATTCTCAGGTCCCAAACCAGAGCTATTGAGTCAGAAAATCTAAGGGTAGTACCCAGCAATTGTATTTTAAGAAACCATCCAGGTGACTCCTGTGCACTTTAAAGTTTGAGAGCCACTCATGAAGCAATGATACTATCTACATAAATGAAAACATTTGATTGTTTTCCATGAGCTGACCGGAATTAGTAATCAGCAACCCTCCTCAGTAGAGCAGGCCCAAATGAATACACACAGCTGAGCATTGCTTTTCATTGTTCCATGAATGTTTTGCAGATATCTGGGAGTTTTCCCCATCACTGATTCATTCAGTAATTGCTTGCTGAGTTCCTAGTGTGTGACAAGCACTGTATGAGGATATATTGATGGAAAAGAAAGATATAGCTTCTTACCTCACAGAACTGGCAATCTAGTAGGAAAAATAGATGTTACACTCCCAATTAATGCTGTTAATTAATTGAATATGGTTCTGAAATGTACAATGGAAGGGGAAAAGAAACAGTTGTAATGAAAGCATAAATCAGGAAAATCGAACCTGCTCTGGAGTGTCAAGCTAGGTTTCCCCAACAAAGTACCCCAAGAAAGTGGTTCATCATAGAAAGGATCATCCCAGGCAGAGGAAATAACACGTGGAAACGTGTTAAGGAAGGAAAGATCTTACTAGCACTTTTCATGTATTGAAGAAGAAACATAGTAAGCAAAGAGTAGAGGAGTTTTAGATGAGACAGGAAAAGTAAGCAGGGACCATGTTAAGACACTCTTTAGTAAGAATGTTTGCTTTTATCCTAGAAGTAACAGGAACCCATGGAAAGGTTTTAAGCAAAATAGTGGAATAATCAGATTTGTATTTTTAAAATATGCTGGTTTGAGTCTTTTGTAAACCCCAAAAAATCCTGTTCTTACAACAAACCCATTCCCGTGCCTGTAAACCTATTGTACATAGTATGTTTTAATTAGATTCCATTAATGGACCTTTTGATTAGATCATTTTATTAGATCACTTCAGTTAAGGGCCTTTGATTAGATTGCAGAACCTAGGGTAGGTCTTAATCCTCTTACTTAAGTCCTTTATAAACAAAGGACTAAAAAGCTGCAGACACAGAGACAAAGCTGCAGAGACAGAGAAATTCCAAGAGGCTGAGAAAGAGGTCCCAGAGGCTGGAGGCTCTAATCAGTGGAGCACAGAGGCACGGATAGAGGCCCCCAAGAGGCTGAAAGACAGGAGGCCCAGAGGAGAGGGGAGGGATGAGCCATATGCCTGATCTTGCACATCTGAGCTTGGGAAGAAAGTAAGCCTGGAGGAGAAGGCAGAGACAGGCAGAGCTGCCATTATGCCCTGCCATGTTCCTGATCACCCACAGCTGCAACTTGGTGATACAACATCTCTTGATGATGCCTTGATTTGGACACTTCCACAGCCTCAGAACTTTAAGCTTTTAACCTAATAAATTCCCATTATAAAAGCCAACCCATTTATAGTATTTTGCTCCCAGTAACTTTTAGTAAACTGAAACAATCACTCTGCATTTTATAGAGTGAATTAAAGGGATCTGAGAGTAGATGCATTAAAACCATTTAGCAAGTTATTGCAGCATCTAAGAGAGGAAATATGGTGACTTGGAATTGGGTCATGGCATAAGAGATGGAAATAACTGGATGGATTATTTTAGAACCTGAATTAACACAGCTTGGGGATTGATTGATTATTGGAGATATATAAAGAATTTTAAATATGACTCTCAAGTTTGAGACATGGGAAATTGCATCAATTGTGGTTCAATGTATTAGAGAAAAGGCAAGTTTGGGTATGGGAAAAGGTAAAAGAGTGTCTGACACATAGTAGGTGTTAAATAAATATTTGTTGAATGTGTGAATAAATTAATTTAATTTTCTCTGAGCAGAAATTGAAGAAGGAACCACTTCCTTCATGTCAATTCCAACAATTCAATTCATCTACAAAATTTTGTTCATTAAATAGGAATTTCTGTGGCCAAGAGTAATGGATTTAATATGATCAATCAATTCTTGATAGGTATGATATCCCAAGATGATGGTCTCTTCATAGGCTGAATAACAGACCCACAAATATGCTCACTTCCTAATCCCTGGAACCTACAAATATTACCTTACATGGCACAAAAGACCCTGCATAAGTGATTGAATATAGAATCATAAGATGGGGAGATTACCTTGGATTATCCAGGTAGCCAATGTAATCACAAGGACCCTTATAAAAGGGATGCATAAGGAAACAGAGTCAAGAAAGAAGGTGATGTGATGACAGAAGCAGAGATTATAGTGATACACTTTTAAGATGATGAAAGGAGCCACAAGCGAAAAATTCAAATGAAAACTAGAAGCTGAAAAGATAAGGAAAGAGATTCTTACCAGAGCCTCCAGAAGGAACTAGCCTTGCCAAAACCTTAACTTTAGCTCAGTGAAAATGATTTTAGGCTTCAGGCCTCCAGGACTGTAAGAGAATAAATTTGCATTGTTTTAAGCTACTAAGTCAATGGTAATTTGTTACAAGAGTGTTAGGAAGACTAGTGGGGAGTTGATGATGGACAACGGCTATCCCAGGGAATGGAAAGAGTCTGCAGCTGCAGGCAGGATAAACTCATCCATCTTATCCATGGGATATAAGCCCCCTCTCACTTGGAGGTGGAGGAGACATCACCATCCCAGACTCCTCAGGATTGGGGGAAGAGCAATGGATTAGAGTAGACTTACTGGTATCCTGTTATAGACTTATTGTGAATCATGCAATGGAAGAAATTACAAAATTATGTGGAGCCAGTGGCCACTGGATGCTTTGGGGACAGGGAGAGGAAAAAGCAGTTGTAATACAGGGGCTTTTTCAGGACCTGGGAATTATCCTGAGTGACATTGCAATGACAGATATAGGCCATTTTATATCATCATATAACATGCAGAACTGTGTGGAAGAGACTGTAGTCTACAATGTGAACTATGGTGCATGCTTAGTGGCAAGGTCCCAAAATGTGTATATCTATTGCAAGTGATGTGCCACACTAATGAAGAATGTATATGTGGGAGGTTGTGGGAAGTATGGGAGGTGGGGCATATGGGTACCCCTAAAATTTTTGTGTAACATTTATGTAATCGACGTATCTTTAAAAAAATTTTTTAATTAATAAAAAAAGAGTGATAGGAAATTAATACAGTTTCAAAATAGAACTTTAAATGTCTAAATAAGCAAATAAATATCTATGATATGCCTTATGTTCTCATTGCAACATTCAACTAAATGTTTTTCTGCCTCAGAATTACAGTATGATCATTTAGCCTCCAGAACTTTAGAGTTAAAGCAAAGACAGTTACATAACTATCCAATATCATTTCCCTATCATATCACAGAACCCTTCATTTATTCATGGTAGCAATGTGTCTAGCTAAAGACTGCATTTCCCAGACTCCCATGAACTATCCCTTAGCCAGTGATACTCAAGTAGAAAAATTTTGTGGAATTTCTGTGAAATTCCTTAAAGAAAAGCTGACTTAGCTTGGAGATATACCCTTTCACCCTTCTTATCTTCCTCCTTCTACTATCCAGAATATGATTATGATAACTTGGAATACCCATATTGACCCTGAGGTGACCTCAAGTATTAAAGCCATATGCTGAGGAGTGATGTCACCAAGATTGTAGAGTGAAACATTTCAAGCTTCTGTCCCCCCATAGAAGCTTTAAACAATAAGGAAAAACTGGCAGAAGCATCTTTCTTGGTACTCCAGAAAAGAGTTAAAGGGCTGCAGTAACAGAGTAAGTTCTGAATCAAGAATACGACCACATAAGAAACTACTGTAGCCTCCTTGCCGACCGTCCCTCATAACCTCCTTAGCTCATGCAGAACTAGCCCATGTTCTTGGTCCAGGTCCCTTATTCCAGTTTCAGAGGGAACAGAGTAACCCTTGTGCACACACTAGGATCCATGTTTGTCTGTGCCAGTCCAGCCTGAAGGACTGAACCTGGGACACTCATTGCAGGCTCATAATCCTAGTGATTGCCTTGTGCTTGGAGGTGATGCACAGAGCACTGTGGGAGAACAGTCAGATCACAGCTACCAGGGACAAGGGATTGCTGGCTGTGGGACTTAGAATGCAGTCAGTACCTGGGACAGGTACCAAAAAAAATGAGTCAAAGCAGAAATCACAAGGGAAACTAATGAAGAGGGAACTAATGAAAACAAAAATACAAGCTACCAAAATATATGGAATATGGTCAAGGCAGTGCCGAGAGGGAAATTTGTGACTGTAAATGACTATATTTAAAAAGAAGAAAGATCTCAAATCTAATTCTTGAGGAATTACACAAGTGAGCAGAAGCAAGAAAATAACAAAGATTAGAGCAAAGATAAATGAAATACAGAGTAGAAAAACAACAGAGAGAACCAATGAAACCACAAATTGGTCTTTGAAAAGATCAATAATGTCTGCAAATCTTTAGCTAGATTGAAAAAGAAAAAAGACAGAGGATACAAATAACTAAAATCAGAAATGAAAGGGAGAAATTAGTACCAACCCCACAGGAAAAAAAAAAGGATTATAAGAGGATAGTATGAAAAACTGTACTCTAACAAATTAGATAGCCTAGATAAAATGGACAAATTCCTAGAAATACACAGACCTCCAACAATGAATCAAGAAGAAATAAAAGCTATTAATCCTCTGATAGCAAGCACAGCTATTGAGTCAGTATTCAAAAACCTCCTAACAAAAAAAAAAGGCCCAGGAACAGATGAATGCATTCCTGAATTTTACCACACATACAAAAAGAATTAATACAAATCCTGCTCAAATTCTTCTTTAAAATTTGAAGAAGAGGGAAGACTTTTTAACTCAGTCTATGAAGCCAAAACCTCCTATTGCCAAAGCTAGATAAAGATATCACAAGAAAAAAAAATTGCAGAGCAATACCTCTTTGAATAAATACACAAAATCCTAAACAAAATACAACCAAACCAAATCCAACAGTACATTAAAAGGATTATGTATCATTACCATAGTGGCTTGGAACTGTATGTATCCCAGAAAACATGTTCTTAAACTTAATCCATTCCTGTGAGTGTGGACCCATTTAAGTAGGAACTTTTGATAAGGTAACTTCAATTAAGGTATGACTCACCTCAGTCAGGATGGGTCTTAATCCTATTATTGGAGTCCTTTATAAGCAGAATGAAATTTTGACAGATAGAGAGAAAGTCACAGGAAGCAAGAATCCGAAGGTCCATGGGACCCAAAAGAGAAGGGAGAGACCAGGAGAGGCCACCATGTGAATTGCCATGTGACAGAGGCACCTAGGACCAAGGATCACTTGCAGTAAGCCCCAGAATGTCAGTGTTTGGGAAGAAAGTATCACCTTGTACAATTACACAGCCTCAAAATGGTGAGCTAATAAATTCCCATTATTTAAGCTAACCCATCACATGGTATTTTCTTGAGCTGCCAAGGAAACTAAAAGAGAAGAAATGACCACGTTTAATTTATGTGAGGAATGCAAGGGTGGTTTAATATATGAAAATCAATCAATGTAGTATATCTCACTAGTAGAATTAAGGAAAGGAACACATTATCATCTCAATTTATGCAGAAAAGGCATTCGAAAAAATCTAGCACCCCCTTCTTGATAAAAAACACTCCGAAAACTAGAAATAGAAGGGAGCTTCCTCAACACAATGAAGGGCATAATATGAAAAGTCCACAGCTAGCATTACAGTTAACAGTGAAAATCTGAAAGCTATCTTTCTAAGATCAGGCACAAGACAAGAATGCCTATTTTCACCACTGTTATTCAACATTGTATTAGAAACTCTAGTTAGAGCAATTACACAAGAAAAAAATAAAAGGCATCAAAATTGGAAAGGAATAAGTAAAACCATCCTTATTTAGAGTGGCATGATACCATATAAAGAAAAACCTGAAGAATCTACAAGACAGTACCTAGAGCTAATAAATAAATTCAGCAAAGAGACAGGGAACAAAATCAACACCCAAAATTCAGTGGCATTTCTATGTACTGGCAATGAGCAACCCAAAGGGAAATGAAAAAACAATTCCACTTATAATAGAAACTAAAAGAATAAAATATCTAAAAATTTATTTAACCAAGGATATAAAGGACTTGTACATGGATAACTACAAATAATTACTGAAAGAAATTTAAGATGTAAATAAATGGAAAGATATTCTGTATTCATGGATTGAAAGACAATATCATTATGATATTAATATTACACAAAGCTAGTTACAGATTCAACACAATCCCAATCAAACCTCCAACAGCCCTTCTTTGCAGAAATGGAAAAGCTAATCATCAAATTCATGTGGAAGGGCAAGGGATCTCAAATAGTCAAAACCATCCTGAAAATGAAGAACAAAGAACAAAGTTGGAAGACACACTCTTCCCAATTTCAAAACTTATTACAAAGCTACAATAATCAAAAGAGTGTGGTACTGGCACAACGACATTCATATAATATGACCAATGGAATAGAACTGAGTGTTCAAATATAAACCCACACATCCAGAGCCAATTGATAATTGACATGAGTGATAAGTTCACTTAATGGTAAAGAATATTCTCTTCAACAAATGGTACTGGGAAAACTGAATTTCTACATGCAAAAGTATGAAGTGGACCTCTAATTAACATTATATACAAAACTTAACTCAAGTGGATCAATGGCCTATATATAAGAACTAAGACTATAAAACTCTTAGAAGAAAGCAAAGGGAAATATGTTCAGGATCTTGTATTAAGAAATGGACTCTTAGACTTTGCACCCAAAGCACAAGCAATGAAAAAAAAATAGATTAATTGATCTTCATCAAAATTAAAAGTTATGATCATTGAAGGACATTATCAAGGAAGTGAAAAGACAACCAACAGAATGGAAGAAAATATTTGGAAACCAAATATCTGACAAGGATTTAATATCCAGTACATATAAAGAACACCTACAACCCAACAACAAACAACCCAACTAAAAATGGGCAAAGGACTTGAAAAGCCATTTCTCCAAAGATATAAAAAAGGCCAATAAGCACATGGAAAAATATTCAACATCATTAGTTATTAGGGAAGTCAAATAAAAACCACAATGAGATACCATTTCATGGCCACTAGAATGGCTATTATTTTTTAAATGAACAAGTGCTGACAAAGATGTGGAGAAATAGGAATATTTATTCCTTTTTTGTAGGAATGTAAAATGTTGCAGACTCTGGAAATCAGTTTGGCAATTTCTCAAATAGTTAAACCTAGATTTACCACATGACCCAGCAATCCCACTTCTTGGTATATATTCAAAAGAATTGAAAGCGGGACTCAGATACTCACATATCAATTTTCATAGCAGTATTATTCACAATTGGCAAAAGATAGAGCCAAGTGTCCATCAACTGATGAATGGATAAACAAAACGCAATATATAAATACAATGAAATATTACTCAGCTGAAAAGAGAGAAGAAGTTCTGAGATATGCTATAGCATGAAGACAATCTGCTGAGTGAAATAAATCAGGCACAAAAGGATAGCTATTGTATGATTCCACTTATATGAAATAATTAGAATAGTCAAATTCTCACAAAAAGAAAGTAGAGTACAGGTTACCAGAGTGGAAAGGAGGGTATGGTGGTTTGATAGAGTTATGAATTCCAAAAATAGTTATGGATTATGTTTGTAAACTGGTCTCTTCCTCTGGGTATGATTAAATTATGAATAGGGCTTTGATTGGGCTACGTCAGTGGAGCACTGAGTCCCCGCCCCTTGGTGGACAGGGACTCATAGATAAAAGACATGGCAAAGGACAGAGTTGGAGTTTTAATGCTGGAGCCCAGGGAAGCAAGCACACAGAGGAGCTTGGTCTTGAGGAAGAAGGGAAGGCCCCGGGAAGAGATGAGCTGTTCACCTGATAGTCTACAGCTGGCCTTGTGGAGAGAATCAAGCCTAAGCCCAGAGTGAGGCAAGTCCCGGGAAGAGGGGAACAGGAAACCTGAACCCTGGCAGACGTCGGCAGCCATCTTGCTCCAACACATGGCCATAGACTTTGGTGAGGGAAGTAACTTATGCTTTATGGCCTGATAACTGTAAGCTTCTACCCCAAATAAATACCCTTTATAAAAACTAACCGATTTCTGGTATTTTGCATCAGCACCCCTTTGGCTGATTAATACAGAGGGGTATTGGGGAGTTAATGCATAATGGATACAGAGTTTCTGCTTGGGTTAATGGAAAAGTTGTGGTAATCGATGGTGGTAAGGGTAGCACAATAATGTGAATGTCATTAATCCCGCTGAATAATATGGTTAGGAGTGGTCAAGTTGGGAATTATTATGTTATTTATATGTTTCCATAATTTAAAAAAGAGAAAGAGAGACTAAAGAGGCAATGACCATTAAATGCAATACTTAATTCTGTGCTGGATCTCATAATAGAGGAGAAAATGCCCAAAAGGACATTGTATTAGTCAGCCAAAGGAGTGCTGATGCAAAATACCAGAAATCTGTTGGCTTTTATAAAAGGTGTTTTTTGGGGGTAGAAGTAATCATAAGTTACTTCTCTCACCAAAACCTGTTGCCATGTGTTGGGGCAAGATGGCTGCTGAGTTCAGGCTTCTTGGGTTCCTCTCTTCCTGGAACTCCATTTCTCTCCAGGTTGAGCTGCTGTGCTCTCTCCACAAGGCCAGCTGTAGACTATCAGGCAAACTGCTCTGTGTCTCTCCCCAGGGATTCTGCCATGTCTAAGGAACCATCTCTATTCCTCTGTGTTCTTCTCCTGTGTGTTCACTTCCTGGGCTCCAGCTCAAAATGCCAACTAACTCCTATGCTTTGTCATTTTCTCTGTGAGTCTCCACCCACCAAGGGGGTGAAGATGTAATGTCCTATTGATGTGGCCCAATCAAAGCCTTAATCATTATTTAATCAAGTAAAGGGTGAAACCTCTGAATCCAATATAATCTAATATGCCTAGAGGGACAGACCAGTTTACAAGCATAATCCAGTATCTATTTTTGGAATTCATAAACAGTACCAAACTGCCACAGACATTATTGGGACAACTTTAAAAATGGAATATAGACTGTATGCTTTATATCATTGTTAAAGTTCTTGAACTTGATAACTGCACTTAGACTGCAAAGTGAATATCCCTATTCTAAGGAAATATACATAGAAATAAACATGAAACCTACTCTCAAATGTTTGAAAAATAGACAAATGGAAAAATAGATGATGATGTATGTATGTATGTATAGATGGATGGATGGATAGATAGATGGATAGATGGAGATAGATTAGATGATAGATAGATAAAAATGATCTAACAAATGTGGTAAATCTGGGTATCTGGGTATCTGGGTAAGTAGCATGTTGGAGTTCTCTGTATTGGTTTATTATTTTTTCATGTATCTCTTAAGTTTGAAATAATTTCAACATAAAATGTTTTTTTTTATTTTAAAAAGCTTTCTAAAAAATCTGTAAACCAGATTGGCACACAATATATTTTTGATAAGTTGGCTTACTTCCTTTTCCACAGAAAAAGATATAGGAATATTTTCCATCATGAGAGGAATATGAAATGCATTGTCTTTGATATAATTTTAGTGAAATTATTTCCCCCTCTGTTATATTTTAATACACCTTTAGGTAGTTGGGTTCATCATATTTCTACCTGTAAGTTTTTTATGTAAGCATCTTAATATGCTCCTTATGAACCACATTTTCTTCTATTTATTGTTAATAAAAATTCTGATCAAAAAGAAAAAAATGTTGAGTATGATAGTCACTTAAGTCCATGATAACACCATGTAGTCACCCTCCTACATGAGTGGGAAATAAGCCTCTCTCGTATGTAAGATACTATTATTTTCTGTTTTCTACTACATACATCCAAACTTTTCTTAACTCATACATGCACCATGCTTCTTTGGGAGACTGATGAAAACTATGAACCACTTCCCCAGATAATGCACATAACTCCAAAAAATTTGCATTCAATTTCAGAAGGCTTATAGAGCACTCTCCCATCTTCACTCAAGTCCAAAACATTGATTTTCCAGGGATCCAGGGAACCCAGGTTAAAAGTTCTTGTTTAATAGTAAATAGAATATCCAATGTATTTTAGAACAAAATCAAATCAAATAGCATTATGCATGGAGCAACTCAAAGAACAGATGTTGCCAGCAATCTTAATCAGGGAGAAAAATGTACAATAAAATTATTGTATGTACTTTCTACAAGTTAAGTAATGAGGGTGAATATTTTTACATAGTATTTAGAGCTAATAAACAGTCCAGAGATATCTCTCCAATACTCCCACTTTAGAGAGGACAAAGGGGGCCCAGAGAGATAAATCACTGCAGGCTTTCACTTAATCACTGAATCACTAATTCATTTTGGTATGGTCTCTGATTTGTACAAGGGCAGAGAGGAGGCAGAGGTGCTCACAAAGCCTAAAATATTTATTATCTGGCTCTTATTTGGGACTTGTCTTTCTAAACAAGCAGTCTATATCAAAAATTTAAATGAGAGAATCCTATCTCTCTTTGAAGAGAGGCAGATTATTTGTTAGGTATGCCTGGATAAAATCATTGAAAGCCTGCTGGCACCTAACTCCCAGTTCATGGTTTCCAAAACACAGGAAAACAGAGATTCAAACACCTCCATGGAAAGGTGTGCTGGCAGATCTGGAAATTGCATGGACAAAAACTGGTTTGGGTTTTCTCTGTACCCTAACTCCTAGGAGAAAATCTGCACCTCATTAGTGAGTCCCTGGCTCAATTTTTTTTTTACTTTTTTTTAATCCTCACCTCCCCCAGATGGTTCTCTTGTCTGTCTGCTCATTGTTTGCTTGCCTTCTCCAGGAGGCACCAGGAACCAAACCTGAGACCTCCCACTGGGAGGTGTGTGCCCAACAGCTTGAGTCACATCTGCTCCCCACAGGCTGTGGCATCTGCTGACTTGTAGCATCTGCTCATTTAGTCATCTGTTCATTGCAGTGGGCACAGCATCTAGCTTGTTGCAGCAGTGCACTGTCTAGATCACTGAGGTGGGTGTGGCATCTAGCTCATTGTAGCAGGTGTGGAATCTAGCTCATCTACTTTAGGAAGCACCCAGCTGGTTGGGTCACATCCACTTCCCCCTGGCCCAATTTTGATAACTTAACCTGGGCAATTTTAAAGACTTAGAATAAGTTGAACAAATATCAAAGAACTGTGGTGGAAAAAGCAATAAGCAAAAGAGAGAAATTGGCCATCAGAGTAAATTCACCAACTTATTCAGATGCCTAGACAGCAGCAAAAAATTACAAGCCATACTTGTAGTATAGGAAACAGGAAGAGATGGCCCAGCCAAAGGAAAAAACTAAATATCCTGAAGAGATACAGGATTTAAGACAATTAATCAATGATAATCCACAACTCTCCTAAATCAATTCAAAGAACTGAAAGAAAATATGACTAAAGAGATAAAGGATATTAAGAAGACACTGGGTGGGCATAAAGAATAAATTGAAAGCTTGCAAAGAAAAGTAACATACCTTATGGGAACGAAAGGCACAATGGATAAGATCAAAAATATATTAGAGGGGGAAGGGGCAAGATGGCAGCTGAGTAAGGAGCTCCAAGAGTCAGCTCATACTACAGGGCAGTTAGTAATAACCCAGAGCTATATAAAGCACCTGTTTGGGGGGCCTGGGAGACCAGAGGAGCATCCCACAAAATCCTTGAAAGAATGGAAAGAGGAGACTGCCCATCTACAGAGAAAATTTGTGAATAGAGCAATCCACACTGCAAAGGCAAGTGCTTATCTTCCATGGACAGCAGAAGCCACCATAGGAGCTATTCCGTGGCTGGAGTTGGAAGCTCCAATTCCCAAAAACAAGGCAGGAAGAGATGGT
>PVKH010007794.1:0-19936 GCA_004027955.1 Chaetophractus vellerosus | reverse complement strand
TCATTTAATTAAATAATCCTATATGCCAAGTACTATCATTGTCTCCATTTCACAGATGAGGAATCTGAGGCTCAGGGGTTATGTCTTTCCCCCAGTTTTCACAGGTAGGAAATGGAAGAGCTTGGATATCAAGCCCTTTCCTATCAAATTCCAAAACCCACTCTTAAATGTACAACATCCAGGCTCTCTAAAAGTGCACCGCATTGGTACGATGTTAACAAATCCAGAGATGTTACAGGCTGATCCACCCCCCCAACCACCCCCGGTTATGCCCACCAATTGACTCCAAGCTCAAGAGTCCCAGTGGTCATTCCACCTTAATGGTCCTGCTTGGATCCTTAAGTCTCTGGAGGCTGCTATGACTTCAGGACCTAAAAGATTTCTGTTGTTTGCTCTCCATAGCACCCTGGGAGGCAACTATGTTTCCTGGCACTGTAGTTTTGAATAAGGCAGAGTATCTTCCAAGCACTGTACTCTGAGGAAAAGACTACAACCTCTGTCCTATGGTCTGTCAATAACACTTTCAAAATTTCTCTTTTCTCCTGATGCTGAGGGACAAAGAGCAAAGCAACTCTGCTTAGAACTTGAAAGCTACAGTTCACCTTCAACCTGCTGCTGACCTGTTTCCAGCCATTAAAGCCCTTTGGTCTGCCCTGTCCCACTCCCTACTATGTGTGGTTTACACTGGCATAAGAGGGCTTTAAGGGCGTCAAGAGTTAAAATGTCAATAGAATCACCACTTGGCTCTTTGAGAGCTGTCTGCCAGGAAAAGCCCCTTAGCTTGATAGATACACTGCAATTTTTTTCCTCCTTTCAGCCAGCGTGAATGATCTTAAATTGCTGCTCTTTGACTACAGCTTTTGGATTTCTAGTAACAGACAGATGAAACTTTTATCTACATGACACCACTAAGTACCCTATTTTTTCATATTTCAGGTAGTTTATTGATTTACTTTTAAAATGTCTTTACTCTTCAAAAAGTATCAACAGGTTTCTACAAACTGGAAGTGCTTTATTCTAAAATTCAAAGTGGTATGTTTCTTAAATCATAACACAGAAGCACTGTTGGAAGTCCAAGGGTAAAATCACCCAGAACAGGAATCCACTGCACCCAGAATCTGTATTTTCATTTCCTGAAATGGCTCTTTTCATGCTTGTTCTTTTAGGAAATTATTAGGAAAAAGAGTTACTATATCATGATACTGCATTTACCTGGTAGAAAAGGAGGAAGCGCTCAGGCAGCCAAGAGAAACCACATGTTTATGTACATCATACAAACCATCACCAAATCTATATTGGATAAATTCTGAAATCGGACTCTTTATTTAAATATCCAAGGGTAAGATCCAAATGCACAAATTTTAGTATTCAGCTTTTAAACTGTTAGAATACAAATTAAATAAAATTACACCTGGTGAGTTATTCCAAAATACAGCAATGATAGGAATTCTTTCTAGACTAACTGCATGGGGTGCTCCTTATAAGACATAGATCATATTGGTTAACAATATATTAACTCAGTTAATCTTAGGGCTAAAAATTACATTTAGTGAACAGTTATGTCTTACTAAGTAGTAGGAATATATTAATGCTAAGATAACCAATAATTGAAAGTTGTCATTACTAAGAAAATACAAAAATCTTTCAATTGACAGCTGATACAGAATAAAGAATGAACTTCTTTTCAAGAGTTATCTCAAGCAGCATAAGAGACAAAAGGAAATTGCCCAAGATTTCGCTAATTATTCTTTCCTCTAAAATGGTATGTCCATAAATATACATATATCTATAGCTAAACAAGGATACATTTTAACAGTATTTTCTTCTATGTCTCCAACTGATACAAAATGGAAAGTTATCTTAAAAGTGGTGCTTAAATAAATTTTTATTTTAAATAGCAGCAAATTAAAGTCCTTTCTAAAAGTAACCTTTTTTAAGTCTGATAATACAAATAGCTTTAGCCTTGTCAACAACAACAAAATGCTGTTTTGAATAAAAAGAAACAGAAAGAGAAATTCTATAGTAATATATTACATTTGAATAACAGTTTGACATTGAGAAGTTAATTTTTACTACGTGCATATTAATAGTTTTAAGTAAATTAAAGCAACTAAACATCTAAAAATTATATTGGGCATTAGTTACATCATTAACAATTTATTTATGAATGAGAATATTATTAAAAATGAAAGACCCCCAATGGCACACAAAAGTAATGCTGATATGAAATTAAACATCAGGCAAAAGATATGAAAATGGGATATTCACAAAGACATTAAATGTAAAACATTTAACAGAACTTTTATACAATTGACATCATTGAAAGGTGGTTTATTGTAATATCTGCACAATTTTTAAATTCACATAACACTTCAAATTTATTATTACTTTGCCAATATGAATTTTATCTCTTTCCCTTTTATTTACTTTCTGAATGAATAGTTAATAATGAATTCCTTATCTATTTATTTTGCCTCCTTTCAGCCCTTCCCATTATTTCATGTTTTCCATTCCATTTTACTTATTTCACTATTGATGACTCAGGGGTCCATTTAAAAATAATAAAATAACTGCCATAAAGAGTCCACTGCATTATTTTCTATATATTGATAGTGATATGTCTTGAACTAAAATGAGGCAGATTTTTTATTTGAAATAATGACCAAACCAAATATCAGGTTTTGCAGCAACCATTCCAAATGCATCAAAAATAGATTCTTCAAAGTAATAGTAAAATTCAATCCATTTTTAACCTGCTTCATTGAAATTTTGTTCTCTTACACTCTGTATGAAGAACTAAAGACCCTTCTACTTCTACACAGACTCCCATCAGTTATTATGATTGAGGAGCATTTTTGCTCCAAACATCCTAAGTAATTATAACCTGAACAATACTCTCCAAATAGATTTTGTAAATCTCAATTATATATTTTAGGAACAAAATTGCTCTCACTTTTTTTTTCTTTTTAACTAGTAAAGGATTAGGGTCTATTATTGCTCCCTGAGTAACTTAAAACACTTGAGAGCCCAAATGGGAAAAAAAAAAATTCTGGCAGGATAGAGAAATAAAATATAGAAATTTTATGTTTCCTCCATAATTAGGAGCATAATCTTTAAGGAAGCAGAAAATCAAAGTAAGGTCAGAATAAAAATTGGAACTTACATTGCAACAAAGCTAAATCATGTTAGAGAGGATGGTACTAATAGGAAAATACACATACACAAAATTATGTAGCACTATGTGCCCTCTACTTATATTAATTCGTTTAATCATCAAAAAAAATATCATGACGTTACTACCATTAGCATCCTCACCTTACAGGAAGGAAACTGAAGTTCAGGAGTTGAAGGAAGTTGTACCCAATCACACAGAAACTTGAACCAGGCAGTGTGTTTCCAGAGTCTATGCTCTTAACCACTCTGCTACAATGACAGAAAGCAATGGCCTGAAGCCATATTTTAAATTGCCCCCAAAATATAAACGTAGAAGAACATCACTCAGTTCCCCCACAATCAAGCCCTAACAAAATTTTTTAGCATGAACTTTTCCTTCAATCTCTACCCCTATGCAGTCTCCTTGGAGTCAGGAGAAAGTGGGGAAAGGAAATCAATAAACTCACACATCCACAAATAGATGTAGCCTCTTTAAACTGGCCTCACTAAACTGCTTGTGGCTTCTCCAAACATACTTCAGATCTACCTACACGGCTGCCTATGCTTGTGACTTTGTCTTTTCAGTACACTTTTCCTTTTTGGTACTGCCTCCAAGAATTGGGCTTATTCATATTTTAATTTCCCATATTTTTATAATAAGTCTTTGTGAAGATAAATGTTTCTTGGACTAATCCATAATTTTGACAACTCCTGAATAATTCAGAAATCCCCTCACATATATATCTACACATGTACCTTAAGAACAATCATTTAGTGTAAATGTGACTTGTTCTTAAAGAAACAGATTGAATGCTAGTGCAATATTTATTTTCTAAAGTATCTTAAGAGCACTGCAATGAAGGCATAAGTGACTTTTTCAGATGAAGGCATTTTTGGAGCCCTGAGCAGCAAGAAGTCCAATGATGCTGTTGGAGAGCCCATGTAAAGAGGCCCAGAGACAGGGGAAGAAGTGTCCACTGAGCCCAACCTTCCAGCATCCAAACGTAAGTGCCAAACGTGTGAGGGAAGCTGCCTTGGTCCTTGGGGTGAGATCAGCACTAGCTGAATATGACTGAGTGACAAGCAGTCAATGACATGTGGAACAAAAGAATAAGCCAGCTGAAACCTGTGCATATTCCTGATCAAACAATGAGACACAATAAAATGTGGGTTGTTCCAAGTCACTAAATTTTGGGGTATTTTCTTACTCAGTAATATTAAAATAGGACACAACTAAAGCCATTTTTCTCAAACACAAATCTGATTGTGTCACTTGACTGTTTAAAACCCAGTGAGTGGACTCACCCAGGACAACTAACAAGGAGGTGAGGATTGACAACCACCATACCAAGGAAACAAGAGAGCCTACAACTGCAAGCAAGAGAGTCCCATCCATCAGTTGTATGGGATCAAAGCCCACTCTCAGTTAGAGGTGGAGTGAACATCACCATCCCAGAATCCTCAGGTTTGAGGAATGAACTATGGACTAGAGTGGACTTACTGGTGTTCTACTATAGACTTGATGTGATTCTAGCAATGGAAGAAATTACAGCATTGATGCGGAGGCAATGGCCACTGGAGGCTCTGGGGGCAGGGGGAGGGAAAGACAGGTGTAATGCAGGGGCTTTTTCAGGGCCTAGGAATCATCCTGAATGGCACTGCAATGAAAGATATATGTCATGATATATCTTCCCCTAGCCTGCAGAATTGTATGGGAGAGAGTGTAAACTACAATGTGAACTATGGTCCATGCTCAATGGCAATGCCCCAGGATATGTTTATCAATTGCAATGAATGTGCCACACTAATGAAAGATGTTGTTTATGTGGGAGGGTATGGGAGGTGTGGGGAGCGGGGCATATGGGAATACCTATATTTTTTTGTGTAACATTTGTGTAATCTAAGTGTCTTTTTAAAAATTAAAAAACATATTAAAACAAAACAAAAAACAATGAGATGTTTCATTTTGCACTAACAGGATTTTGCCTAGACTCCTTTCCAAGGCATATAAAACCATTTATGACTTGGCCTAATCTTCGATCCTCATCCTTTCTTCCAGTCCCTGCTTTCATGCCTCTTCTTCTAGTTCCAATTTGCAAATGCTCTTCCTCTGACTGATTGGCCCTCAACTTCAGATTGTGGATTGTAGTTAATCTTAGTTATCTTTTATCTTTGCATACTAATGTAGTAGCTGGCACCACATAGCTGCTCAATAAATAACAGGCTCCAAATAGGCATGTCATCTAGAAGACATTATAGAATTTAGGTGAGACAATTACTACTTTACGAGCAATATAACTTATAGGAATTGGGTCAGCTCTTTCAGCCTTATCCTATGTACTTCTAAGCATTAACTAAAGAATAAAATTAAATATTGTGATGAAAGACATTTGAAAAACTATTAAATGCTCTTTCATTGCTATTGATTTAAAATTATAAACTATTTGGATTCAAGAGAGTTATGTTTGAATTCTGGGTTCCCAATTACTAGTTATGGACTCCAGGGCAAGTCACTTTTATTCATGGGTAAAAACATTTTGTGAGATGGAGTTGAAGATCAATGGGGTAATTTCATAAATGTATGTTTTAAGTACTTTTTATCAATATTATATGGTTAATGAAAATTATTAATGATGAATACAAATTGGTTAATACTAATTAAAAGAATCACTCACAAATATACACACACCCAACCACCCAAAATCCTAAATATTGCAGATGAAGGGGAGAAAACCACAAGTAAATTTATACCATGAATGCTTAAATTTCTCATATACTTGAACAGAACACAGAAGCCTGGAAGGAAGGGACAAAATTAAAGAAATTTGGGCAAGTATGTCAGATGTGCAGATTGTATCCAGGGGAATGAGGGAATACAGGGGCAAAACGAGGAAGGAATCAGCCTCTGGAGAATATCCATCCTAGACCTTACCAAGTTCATGTCCCCTGGACACACTACACAGTTGTTAACAGAACTGATGACTTTTATGTGGGCATACACAGAGTTAAAAACAAAACAGGTCCTGTGTCTGGTGGGGGAAATGTGAAGAGATTTAGGGAAGAAGATGAATCCAACTCCCCTCCAGCATGTAGTATATTTTGAAAGAAATCTATCCAGAAAAATCCATTTAGCTATGCCCAGAACAATCAAGACTGACTGTGTAGAGATTGAAGTGCCTCAGTCCATCTGCTGATGATATTTATTGCTTTTTGGCACCTTCTACATATTTACCAAGTCTATGTAAAAGAAGGCTATGCTTCTTATTTCTAGGATAAAACAGATGGTGCTCCAGCAGGTAATAATTTAATTAAATGGCTTCTAAAGCATGAACAAATTGTTCCCAAAAAAAAGGAAATATTTTTATTTATTCTTTAAAAATAGAGTAGGGTGGGACTAAATCAAGTTTGATTATTTAATGCAGTAAAATTAAAGGTTACATTTCTCTTAAAAGCAAAGTGTTTCTCCCTGCCTTCCTCTCAAAGCAAAATAAAAATTGTTATAAGTAATATTGATGTTGTTCATCAAATCTTATTTTTCATCTCTAAGAGATACTCCAAAGCTTAAGCAAAACATATTTTGAAAAATTTTATGATAGTCAAATTAGATTGCATAATATACTTTATGGACTAAATAGGATGGAAATAATCAGCCACATATTTAAAAAGCATATTCTACTCATCCAAAACAAAGTTTTCCATTTCAGTTAAAGGCAGGAGTCCTTTTAAAGTCCCCTCAATACATGGTTTAATGATGTCATATTACAAGGAAACTAACAATTTTACAGCATACCATAGTATATATCATGCAGTTGTATGTAAGGCAGAAATTGCTATGAATCACAGCACTGTCACTTGCTGACTGTGTGACTTTAGGCCAGGAAATTAATCTTTCTAAGATTCTGTTTCCAAGTCTGTTTTATCTGTTATTTATATGTGTGTGTGTTTATGTATACACATGCATAAACACATATGTACAGACACACGCACACAATGGCTGTAAATATAGGGTCACTAGGAGATATCAATGGATACATTTCAAACACTTAACACAACTCTTCTGACAGAGTAAGCATTCCACAAATGGTTGCTAATCATCTTCAAGATTTATTAAGCAATAGGAATATATGTTCAGTATTGGCTTAGAGCTATGAAAATATAAAACAAAAATATATCAGAACTTGCCCAAAATACATTATAATCGATCAGCAAAGATAAAACTAACTTATCTATACACTTAAAGTCTGATCAAGAAGTAAACTGTGGGGTATAAAATAAGACCTCAGGAACAATGACATTAAATAGGACTTCAAGGGAAACGAAACCTGTGCCTTGAAAAATGGATAGGGCTTAAATAATGGAGTGATCACCTAAAGAAATAATGATGACTAGCAGGAAGGCAGGAATGAGTATCTGCATATAGGTATCCATGAAGCAATCTGCCTTAGTGGAGAAAAATGTACCTGCCAGGAGTCAGTAGGAAATAAGTTTAGATAGATGAGCTAGGAAGGGATCTGATATGTAAAAGGTGATGATTGCAGACTCTTCCTAGATGAGAATACCATAAGAGTTGTTTTTACAAAGAGAGGAAATAGAGCAAGGAGAAGCTGACATCAAGGTCATTATTGCAGTAAAGCAAGTTAACCTCAAAGATAGATAGCTACAACAGAGAGATACCAGTAAAGATTGAAAAGATTTGTGCTAGACATTGATGCCCTCTACAACATTTGTAGTACTTAAAACTCAAAGTGTTTACACTTGACTTAATAGTTTTATAATCATTTATAATTATACAATATTTATAATGTATATTATAGTCAATACTATACTTATAATAATAACAATAATAGTTTTATATAACTAGTCAACTTAATATTTTTAATTTATACTTATATTTTTAATATACTTTATATATATATTTATTTATGAATGCCATGTTCGCTTGAGACAGCAATGTATTTTCCACATTCAAATCCTCAACCATCTATCTGTTCCCAAAACCTTCACTGGAAAAATGATGTGAAGGAAAGGATACTGTGTGTTACTGTTGTTCTGACAGTTGTAGATACTTCTACGGATGGCTGGTGTCCTACTTTCCATCTACAGCAGAGGATCCTGGGGGAGGAGCTAAAAGATAATGAACTATGCTCCAGGAACTTCCATCATCTTTATATACCTTATCTCATCCCCTGAGAGGTTCAGCACTTGTCTTAGTTTTCCAGGCTGCTGTGACAAATACCACTCAATAGATTGGCTTAAACAATGAGGCTAGAAGAAATCCAAAACTGTGGCATCAGTTAGGAGATACTTTTTTCCCTCAAATTCTGTAACATTCTGATACTGGCTACTGGCGATCCTTGGGATTACTTGGCTTTTATGCTTGCCTCATGTCACATGGCCACATCCTCTCCTTTCTTTTTCAGTTTCCATTGACTCCTGGAAACCAGCTCCTTACCATAGCTTTCTCTGATTATGTCTGAACTTTGCCCACTGATAATCCAGATATCTGAGTTAAGACCTAACATCATTCAATTGGGTCACACTTTAACTAAAGTAACATCCTTAAGGATCCTATTTACAATGGGTTCACATCCACAGTAATGTGGATTAAGAACACATTTAAACTAGTAACTCTGAAGGCAAACACGATCTTATATTTTTCTTGAAAATTACATAAGGCGTGAAATAAGAATATGAATTTTTTTTTAATACCAGTGATCTTGTGGGTGCTTTCTTTTGTACTCCTTTCCTTTTTCATATCCTCTACCAGTTTCCTTTTTCAGGGGTCTTTGCTTTAGAGTTTCAGAGAGAAACTTGTGTACTTATTTTACTTTGGTCCAGAAGATCTTTATATAAAGTGTTAATTTCCCTAGCCTGTTCTTTGTTCTAAATTTTCAAAGTTATTTGTTTGATGCTGAATTGCTGACTTAACAATCCACCTCCTACTGTATTCACAGACATTTCAAGTAATCTGGATGATTGAAATCCAAAAATACTTTAGAGAACATGTTTTAATGGGCTTAATTGCCAGTATATTTTTCTCAACTTTTTTGTCTCTCCAAATTTTATTATGAAAGCACAAGCGAAAATAGAAAAACAATAGTTAAGTTAGACTTCATCAAAAGCACATTTGTGCTTCAAAGGACACCATCAAGAAAGTGAAAAGATAACCCACATAATAGGATGAAATATTTACAAATCATCTATCTGAGAAGGTCCTTGTATGTATCCAGAATTTTGAAAGAATTCTTAGAACTTGGTAATAAAAAGACAAAGAATCAAATCTTAAAATGGACAAAGGATCTGAATAGACACGTCTCCAAAGAAAATATACAAATGGTTAATAAGCACACGAAAAGATGCTCGACACCATTGCTCATTAGGGAATTGCAAATCAAAACCACAATGAGATATCACTTTATACCCACTAAGATAGCTGAGATCAAAAGGACAGATTTTAAGTGTTGGTGAGGATGTGGAAAAATTGGAACCATCATCCATTGCTGGTGGGAGTATAAAATGGTGCCATTGCTTTGGAAAACAATCTCTCCAAAAGGCTAAACATTAAGTTACCATATAACCCAGCAATTCCTAGCCGAGGTTTCTCCACAAGAGAAAGGAATATAAATATATAACTTGCACACAAATATTTATAGCACCATTATTCATAATTGCCCCAAATTGGAAACCCAAATGTCTATCAAGCAATAAAAGGATAAATAAAATGTGGTATATCAACACAATAGAATATCATTTAGCAAAAAAAAAATGAAGTACTGCTATGTGCTATAACATGGATGAACCTTGAAAATATTATGCTAAGTTGTGGTAGTTTGATATTATTTTAGGAATCCCAAAAAGGAGAAATTATGTTTGTAAATTAATCTATTCTTCTGGGAGGGATACCTTTTGATGGCATTAAATTCAGTTGAGGGCCCTCTGATTAGATTACTTGATAAGATTGGTTTAGTGCTTTGGATTGGGCTAAGGCAGTGAGGCATGACTCAAGTTGAGTTTCCACCCACTTTCTGGGTCTGATATAAATGGAAACACAGGGAAAGGCTCATACAGACAGACAGAGGAAAAAGAGAGCCAGCATATTTTGATTCTGCAATGTGAGAGAGAAGATTGCTTAAGCACAAGGCCCCTAAGAGGCTGGGTCCACAAGCTGCTCAAGAGGAGATGAGACCTGCTGTATACCTCACAGCTCACAGATGAACTTGGGAAGAGAGCAGAACAGCCGAGATTCATATAGGAAGCCCCGAAAGAGACAAGCCCTATGTCAGCTTGCAGCTGAAATTGGGAATAAAGCAGAGCAGCTGAGCCCGAGAGAGAGGACACCCTGAGGGGAAAGCAGAGACCAGCCAGAGATCACCTGCCATCTTGCTTCAATCCATGGGACTGGACTTTGGTGAGAAAGCACTTCTTATGGTGCCTCAAGTTGGACTTTTTGTGGCCTCAGAACTGTAAGATTTTACCCCAAATAAATACCCTTTATAAAAGTCAACAGATTTCTGGTACTTTGCAACAGCAGCCCTTTGGCAAACTAAAACATAAGTGAAATAAACCAACCACAAAATATCATGTATTATTTGATTCCATTTTCAAAAAAATGTCCAGACTAGGCAAGTAGACAGAAAATAGATTTTACTTGCCTTGGGCTGGGGGCCAGAGTGGGTGGGGGGTAGAGGAAAAAGGAAGTGACTATTAGGTACAGGGTTTCTGTTTGGGATAATGAAAAGGCCCTGGGGAAACAGAATCAACAGGAGATATCTGTCACTAATATGAAATTTTATGAGTCTCTCATGTGACCATGGGGATGCACAAGTACAGGTTCCACAGGCAGGCTGCAAACCAGGGCCTTCGGTGAAAGTCCAAAGAAGGTCCTTGATGAGTTTCTGGGAGAAGTTGGCTGTCAAAGATGAGCTGGGAAATTCTCTCTGAACGTTGAAATCACTTCCCCTTTTAAGGCAGTCAACTCATTGGATAAAGCTTCACTCACTGCTGATGGCAATCTTCCTGACTGATGTAGATGTAATCAGCTATCTATGCAGTAATCTCACTGGTGACTAGAGTCCATAAATGTCCTTGAATTACAATTAGCCCAGTGCTTTCTTGACCAAACACCTGGGCACAATTACCTGGCCAAGTTGACACATTAGTCTAACCATCACAATGACAGTTGCACAAATCTGAATACACTATAAAATATTGAATTGTACATTTCATGTGGGTGAATTGTATGGTAGTGATTTAGATCTTAGTGAAAACTGCTTAAAAATATGTACTACAAACTCTTGTTCTTCCTTCAGCAACAACTTCCTTTCCTAAACCCAAGTCAAAATTCATTATTATAATTATTCCAAGTAAGAGTGAAGGTAATCTATATAGGTTAGAGTCAAAGTGGCATCTGTTAACAAAAGGTATACAAAATAAACCTGTATATTCCAGACTGTCATTACAGAAACTTTTAGGCAGGGAAATGCTTTGCCTTCAGGATCTGTGGCCTATTGATATGGTTAATGATTCCTCTCTTCCTATCTACATACTCGTATTTGCTCATAAAAGAAACATGCATCTCTATATCCACTCTGATTTTTTTTTTCAGAAAAGGAAAGCCTCTTCATGTATAGGAAGCTGGAATCAGACCATTAAAAAAAATGAAGCTGTCTCTATTAGTAAATTTTCATGTAACAGAGAACAGGAATGCTAAAAAGAGCGTCATAATAACATTGCTATATAGATAGCATTGACCTATCCATATGATCAATAATGCTATTGGAATGACAAGTATATGAAAAATCTTAAAGTCATTACATTTTTAGTATTTGTAAATGCCTTCTTGACACCTTTAGGAATGAGAATCAAAGTTAGCAATCTTACACTGTCTGTACATTTCTCTGACTCCCCACACCTATTTTAAAGCACACCACTTTTTTTTTTTAAGTTTAAATGCTGGCTAAAATAAATGAAAATAAAATGCTGGGTGCTGCAGATGTTTTGTTTCATTCTACTGCATACATTATTGTTGTTTTCTTTTCTGCTTTGCTTATCCTTTCAGGCACTAGAACATTAAACAAAACCACACTAAAGGTCACTTTGATGTAGAAACAGCCAAATATCCCATGCTCTCCCCAATTGTTTTACACATTTAAAGCTCTAAATGTTAAATAAACTGTGAAAATAAATGCTTTTTTTATTTGCTAATACACTTCAAATAGTTTAGGCTAGCCTTGTCACTTGAAAAACAAACAAACAAACAAACCTGAAGAGCAGATCTTAATAAATTCCATTTAACTTCACAGTACATCTGCCATTTGAAAACATTTTTTTTCTTCTGAACACAGCTTAATGAACCTTTAATTTACCTTTCATTCAGTATCCACTGAGGGTCGTTAAGAGACAAAGTCTTAAGTCAATGCACTTAATTACAGTCATCATATGTTATTATGTACCGTTATATAACACCATATGCCAATTATCATGGGACTTTAATAGATACTGAATAATTACACATCTGCACATACATATCACTTGTACTATAGACCTACATTTGAACAATATCTTTGAAAATAAACAGTACTTTTAGAGTATTTACACTCGAGACACCGACTAAATGCTTTGTAGATTTAAAAGCTAAATACAGTATTAAGAATAACAGTGTCAATTGTTCCCTAGTTATGCCTAGATATTAGACTATGTTCTAACGTATAATCAGATCCTCTAAAATAAACAGACTTATTGTTGCATTTCGATACCAAAACACAATAAAAGACCAAAGTAATTTACTTCAATATTTGACTTTTAGAAAGATGTGGCACATAAGCCAAGGTATGCCTGATATTTATTCATAAAACACTTAAGAGGTTTTTCTCATTCACACAGTCCACTTTTATCAGTCATCCAAATTCACCCTTTGCTTTCTGTCTCTTCTGTGAATGACTTAGCTCTTAATGTTGCCTTTAGCCAGAATTAATCTATATTTCACATTGCCATCAGAGCAAACTTTTAAAAATAAACATATCTGGCAATCTTTTTAAAATAAGCATATTTGGTTTACTCTCTGCTCCCTTAAAAACTGTCTTTAGCTATCCAATCTCTAGAGAATAAAGTTTAAACAAAAACTCTCTTTAGCAAGAAATATAAGGTTTGGCATAATCAAGTGCTAACTTACTTTTAATGTTTCATCTAATCTTTCCTTATGACATATGTTATACATGCACAATGAACACCTATGCACCTATTATCTAGCTAAGAAATCTACTATATTTCATCTATTCTGAGACAATCACATTTTTTCACATTTTAGTATATCAGAATCTTAGTGTGTCTTCACAATCCCAAAGCCCAGGTGGCATTTGTGATATATTTTTATTTATTCTTGGTTGTTATTCTGAACCTGATTAAATATCTGCAGCTCTTCTAGATTCAAATTCTTGAACCATTTAAAGATAATTTTAGGAAGGACTAGAAATAGCAGTTGTTGTTGAAAACCCTCCATTGTCAGGGTAATGGAGTTACCTGGTAAGTTCAGGAGAATGCCATCATTAAAACTTGCAAAAAGAGTTTCAGTTGACTCGTCCTTTTTATTAAAACATTTTAGGAGAGCTTTATTTTGCTTACATTTTCCTTTTTATATGTGAATAATAGCAATATATGATTTTTAAAAATTGTGTAAAGAAGTATAAAATAGTTTCTTCAGTAAGCATAAAATAAAATTTCTGAGCTTTTCTTTCTTAGAGATACATAAAATGATAGTTTACTTACTATGGCATCTTAGATTCAGTGACATAGCTTCACCACTTACATTTTAGACAAGTTATTTCATTTCAATTTCCTCATGTGAAAAAATGGTGATGATAAAATAATTCAGTTCATGGTGTTATTGTGAGGATTAAAGAATTTAGAACAGTGGTTGGCATATAGCAAATACTCAGTAGTATAACTATCCCTGTCCTATCCATTGTTTTATACAGAGTTGCTTATATGTCTCCTCAACACTGACTCTAAACCTTCATAACTATTTCTTCTCTTTCTCTTCTTCTCCCCTCCTCTTCTCTTCTTTCCTCTTTCCTCCTCTTCCTCTCTACTTTTCCTTCTCTTCATTCTTCTTAGTTTTCCTATTCATTTTCATATTCTGTCATGGAGAATATTTAATATATGCAAAAAGTAGAAGGATATATGAAACCTTTGTTAATAATCATCCAGCCCTAATTTCCATCATATAATCCCTTATCCACGTTCTTATCCACTCTTGTCTCATATTATTTTGAAGCAAACCTCAGACATATAATTCTATCTATAATTATTCAGTATGCAATTCTAAAAGAGAAAGACTACCTCAATATAACAACAATACTACTGACCACCTAAAATAATTAGCATTAAGCTCTTAATATTATCAAATATGATGGGAGTGTTCAAAACAGGAATGTTCTAAATAAATTATATTTTATGCCCTCCAGTTGCAATTTAGGGAAAATGTATCAAAGGTCTTAAAATGTCAATACCTATAGTTTACTTCTTATAATTTAGCCCAAAGAATTAAAAGTAAATAGAACAAAATCCATGCATAAAATTGTCATCACAATTATTTAAAAGGAGTAGGATGACTTTCTCAATTTTCAATAATTAACCTATATTACAATTATAATCAGGAGAAGAAAAGTCAGTTGGGAACCTTTAAATGATACATGTGATAACAAACATTTTGGTAGTGGTGTCTCTCCAGGATGAATAGAACACCCTCCTTTTTTAAGTCAGAGACAACAATATAGAATCCAAAAAAAAAAAAAAAATGGCATAGAATTCTTATCAAAGGTCTTGAGCAGGACTATTTTGGTTTTAGACATCCAAGCCAATTTGATATGGTCTCAAACATAATATCCAATTTTTTGGTGTCTAATCTAAAACTATAAAAATGAGAGAAGCTAGCATATATTAAGGGTTTACTCTGTATCATGCTTTTAATCCTCACTAAAAACCTTTGAAATATGTTGTATTTACAAAAAGATTCCCATTTTCAGATGAGGAAACCAAGACTTCCAAAGATAGGCCACTTGGCTATGGTAATGGATACTAAATGGCAGGATAAGGATGTGAATTTAGGATACATGATCTTCCAGTTCTTAACCATGATGCTATGCTGTCTTCCTTGGAGTTAAGACTATATAGCTCTTTCAGCTTTCTTGAATGGCAGCTGCAGTAAATTCTACATAGCAAACTCTATAGCCTATTTTTTCTGAACCACAGAATTTGCCTACCTGGTCTGACAAATTCAAGTATACTCACAGAAATAACAAGATAGAATACATGAAATGGAAACAGTTCTGAAAAAGACAGAATATATGACTACTACACCATAAAATTGAATACTTAGTAGCTGACATGAAAAAAATAAGAAAGTTATTATTGAAACAATTATTGAAAGTAACGACCAGGCTTAAGAAGGTATCTGAAACCTGATTAGTTGTTTCATCTCTTTTCATATTGTGCATTGCTCAAATATTCCTATCCTTTATTTTTCTTTTTCTCCCTTTTGTTCCTGTTCCTTCCGTTTTTCTCTTAATTGTTTTACAAATTTCGCTTCCTTCAAACCTTTGGTAGCCATGTTGTTATCAGGTACTGGTGGCTGCAGACATTTGGCCTGATGACATTCTGTTGCTAGTTGACACAGTTAATTAGCATGTTCTTGTATGGGTATACTCATGCACATGTGCACACACGTGCACACATACCACAAAACTGACTAGCTTATTAGACATGATATATAGTTTAAATATTTAAATCATTTTACAACATTGTGTTCTAAATGTGTTAATATTCCCTAGAGGCATGCAAGTATAATATGCATGTAAACGTACAGATTTTAGGTATGAAAAACTGTATATATGCAAATAAAACAGATTCAGAAAAAGTAAAGAAAAAAATTACCTTATTAATTTAAAATTGGATTCAGATGGAGACAACCAGTAAAGCAGCCTTTGTAAAGCAAATGATAAACTCATAACGTTTCCAAAATAAATGTAAGGGAATTCATGATACATAATGGCTTGAATTTAAAAGGCCTTAACCCAATCCACAGAAAATAGAGTTGAAAAGTATTGTTTATACTAAAACAAATCAGAATGACTCTGTGGCATTCATTAGTCTGGACTTTAATTGGGAACTTTAGAGGCCCTTTCACTTATTCAGAACATTAGGTATTATTTACAATGTTTGACCCTGCAGTGCACCAAATGGCTCCCCAGTTGCCCAAGGAGAGGCTTCTCCCTAGCTATAATGACATCAAGAGACACCACCCCAGTCCTTAGGTCAGTTTTTAGATACATCTTTGATCCATTGACAGAGCATGTTCTCCATGGCTCTTTATCTGATGACATTGATATTGTATATTTCCCTAGGGTCATAAACAGGGTCAAATTAAATTAATAAATGTCATTTAAATTAATAAATGCATGTTTACTTTAAAATATACAGAATTCATCACAGCTTTTCATCATATGCTTGCTCAATCAACAAATACTAAAATACTAACTACTATAACATGGATCGATAACAAAATGGTTTATATTAAGAGGCATCTTTGTACTTGAAATGTTTGGGATTCACTATAACACAGCATAATTTTTCTTTGGGGTGGGTACTTATTTTAAACACCTTAGGCAAAAAGAATGTGCTACACTTTAATAATTATAACAGGATCATCAGTTTTCAAAAGCCAGTCATTTACTTCATCAATGAACTGGTACAACATTAGAAGAGTAAGAAGGGTTATCAATTCAAGACTCTTTAAGATGAGTCCATTGGTCATAAAAATAATTTTTAATGATTTCTTCACCATCTGGGAGATCACATTATATGTAATAAAAGCTAACCTAATAGTGTTTTAGAATTCCCTATTTCACCTAATTATCACAGAGGTCTAATAATTTTATGTTCATATTATAATAATAAAAAGATTATACATTTGGATAGAATTTTTAAAATTATACATTTGGATAGAATTATATGAAATGTTTAAAATATTTTGAAAACATACATTAAGACATTTTTAATAAAGCTTTTAAATATCTTCCCCCTGCCAAAAAACAATTAAAATATATGTAGCATATGGCAATTTTATTAATTCTAGAGGGACCTATGTCTCCAGTGGAATGTTACATGAAAGATGCCAAGTGCATACTTTTCTAAAGGTATCATGATTGCAAATTTTCTGATCCACTGCATGGCTATTCATTGCTCTAAAGATATAACTAGGTAAATATTTACAAACCGAGGCATTGTGAATCTCATCTGCAGGACTATTTTCTTCCTACGTTTTCACTCTTTGATGCTAAATTTTAAATTTCATTCCAAAGCAGACTTGATAAACAAGAATTGTATTAAACTTTCAGCTTTCCCTCAGTCACAGAGAACCTTGGAAGCAGCCCACTCAGCTTGATAGAGAAAGTACAGCAGGATTTTCCCAGTCTTTCATGCAACCTTCACAAATGCCTTTTTATGGGGTGTTCAACCACTAACATCAGTGCTTTTTGTTTGTTTGTTTATCCCCTAAGTCTTTGAATACTACTCATTTAAGAGGAAGTTCTAAAAGTTTCTTTGATTGTGGTATTACTCTATTTCTATAAATAGTATTCATCCAAAATTTTTTATCTTCAAATGAGTTAGTAGTGCAAGTATGCACTTTATAGGTAAGGAACATGTCAGTACATTTCTATCAGGATCTTCCTAACCCCACCCAAAACAACAGCTGACAACTACTTTTTAGCAAACTGAAGGTTCAGTGTTGAGCATTCATTAAATTATCAATTTTAGAAGCTCAAGGAAACATATCAGATGAGCCTCAACATTCACAAAAATTTACAAGATCCTAGCCAGGTTGCTTTTGATTCCTTCTTCAACACGTGTCTCAGAACTCCTTTGGCACTGCCGTTGGCCAAGAGTTGTGTGCCCACAGGTGCGTTCCCATGACATCTCTCATCTGCTCCTGGAGGATTTTAACCAGTTACTGAAAAGCCTGACTCCGTCTTTGCCAAGAGCATGTATTAAGTATAAATTACAGTGGATATACTTCCCTGGCATCATAATAAACTCTGAACCCTAAGGGTCTGTTCTCTAGACAAGCATATGTTAGAAATAAGTCTCAGGAAGTGTGTCCAAACTAACTAAGGAATAATCCTACCTCACCAAAAACCAGACTGGGTAAAACAAGCAATCCTATCCAGGTCCCAAGTGGTTCTCCCTCTTTCCCAGTCATGAATACTTCTGATTGTTCCTGCTCCCTGATAATCATGTGTTAAGCATCTACTTTGTTTGAATTTTAGTACTTCTGCTAGAAGAACACTGACGAGATGGACATGGTCTCTGCCTCAAGGAACTTCCAGTCTAGTGCACAAATTAGATGAATAACTACACACAGCAGAGCATAACAAAGACATGGTACTACAGGGAGATATGGGAGTACTCATGAGGTCTGCCAAACCCAGCCTCCTCAGAGAAGGTCACAGTTAACCAAACCCTTTCTCTCCTCAAGGTAGTTATAGTCACTTTCTGCTTGTGAGAACTGTGACTCCGTATCTTTCCCTATATTGCAGATATCCTCTAATCAACCTCTCCTTTCACACAGTCTTGGAGAGTGGTAGAATGACCATCCTGCTTCAGTGATTAGTTTGGCTACACTTCAGGGTTGCCACTTATTTTCTGAAGTGCTGAGTCCAGAAATTCAAGAGGCTATCTGTTGTGGAAACTCAAAGTACATTCTGTAATGCTGCTGCATGTGGTATATGCCTTATTTGGGTCTAGGTTTGGCTAGCCTATTAAGACCATACACTGTTATACTGTTACGTAGAGGGTTTCTGACCTTGATTTGTTTCCTTATTTCTCTGTTGCTTAGTGTTAGATGGAACCTTATATAACCAAATTCAGAATCAGTTTCCAATTCACTCTACATAATTGAGTTAAAAAAGATAGATTTTTCTATGATTCAGGGAATATAGTTTATAACCACTGCAGTCTCTTGAATGTGCTTTTAAAGCACATAGCCACTTCTGTCTCCATGTCTTTCTGTCTTCCCGACCTTTGACAGGGATTGCAATCAGCTGCATTGGAAGAGCTCACCATATGTTGAAAACTATATTCTGACACCTGCTTTTACATTCCTTGTTTCAAGCATGAACATGTGTCTAAAATTATTTGAATTACATGGCTTCAGTTCTCATCACTGATGATGGGGGTGGGTCTGGTAGGGAATTGTTGATTTGAACTGGAATTATCCATACCTATTCTGTTCCTTTGAACTATTTCAGGAAAAATCGGTGGATCTGATCATAAATATCTAGCGAAGAATAACCCTTTGCAAATTCCATATAGGATCCATTCAGTTCTTTATTGTGAAAGGAGTCTAATAGGCATTAACATTCTTAAAGCAAGACTATAAGGCCCAGTAGGATACTAAAATGGATAGTATTTGCATTCCTTGCAATTTATATTAAGATTTCTTCAGGAGAGTCCTGATAATAACAATTTTTTTTTTTAAGATTACATATCTTACATAAAATAAATTACATATCTCCCCTCCCCCCCGCTGTGGCAACGCGCCGAGACTGGTCACTGCGCGGGCGCGGCTTTCCCTGCTTGTGGGCGGCTTCTGCTTCCATTCACGGCCGGCTCTCAGTTCGCGGGCGACCTGCCCTGCCCGTGGCGGCTTTTGCCCTGTCCGTGGCAGCTTTTTGCCCTGCCCACGGCAGCTTGCCATTTTCAAGGCGGTCTGCCCGCTAGGAGAGGT
>PVKH010007793.1:7305-20055 GCA_004027955.1 Chaetophractus vellerosus | reverse complement strand
ACTACCCGCACCCGGCGCACGGGCGGTGACGCGCCCGCCTCGCCCGCGGGGCTCCGCGGAGGTGCCGGCGGGCTCGGGGGCCCCAGGCCGCGGCTCGGGCTCCCCGGCAGCGAGTCGCCGGCGCCGCCGCCGTTCGGGAGGCCGTTGAAGGCGGCCGCCGCCGGCCCCAAAATCGGCTCGGGCTCGGCCGCCGCGGCGTCGCCCGTCAGGCTCAGGCTCTCGCCGCTCAGCTCGGCCACCACCCGGACCCAGCGCTCCCTCAGCAGCAGCTCCACCAGCCCCGCTTTGGTGGCCCTCGTCCACACCGCCATGGCCGGCCCCGCTTCCACCGCAGCAGTCGCCGCAGCTACCCTCATTCCAGTCAGGCAGCCTCGCCGCTTCCCCCTTCCCGCCCGAGGGGGTGGGCCCGGCCCCTCCCCCGCGGCGATTCATTATTCATGAGACGCCACGCCCACGTCCCGGAGGGGCGGGAAAAGGTTCGTAGAGCCGCTTCCGGGACAGTAAGCTGCTGCGAGTCGGGTCCCTCACCGACTTCCAAGACCTGTATAGCAGGAGCGCGGCGAGGCTCCCTCGCTTGCAGACCTTCCGTTCCTCGCTGCCCCTTCAAACCCCTGACTTCTAACTTGCAGTTCACGTGAGCTGCCTGGGCACATAAAGCAAATTGTTTCCAGAAGCAGTTTGCAAGCCTGCAGGATGTGAGTTGCACGTTCATTCTTGCTTCGATAGGTTCCTTCTGTATTTACTGAGCGCTCCGCCGTGTGCTCTGGCTTCTTTTGAGACCCTGGTGGTGAGCTGAATAAAACGTACCGCAGTAAGAGCTCACGCTCTCGTGGAGGAGGAAAAGGCAAACTCAACCAACTAGATGTGATTCTATGTGCTTGGAAACTTAGACCGAGAGCAGAGTGGAAGGAACATTTGGTTCGGCTTAGGGGTCAGCTTTACAGAGGCCACAATGGAGGGTGAACAGCTCGAGCAGAGGGAACACTATAAGCAAAGGTCCAGAGACATGAATCCAAACACTTGGCAATCTGCTTTCTAATTATCTGTTTACTTGCCTGTAATATGAGAGGGGACCATGTCTTCTTCAGCCCTGCAGTCACAATACGTAGGCCTCAAAGATATTTACAGAATGATGTTACTAAGGAAGATGCCAGAATTCCAGTGTGAAAAGAGTAGGGTCAGTGGAGGTTGCAGGGAATGAGTGTGAAAAGCTTCTTTGCAGATCTAGGGGCCATTGCCTTTTGTTAGGGCAAGGGTAAATGGCATTCCCAGAAACGGTATGCAAAAATTGGTAATGGCTTTTATCCAATTTGCAGAGAGATCCCAGGACCAAAGGCCCTGAACCACTACTGTGCATACTGCAGAACCTGCAACAACTTTTATCCAAAAACATGGGTGATAAAATAATCTGTCCGTTTCTTCTAGCTTCATGGAAGAGCTGAGGAAACTGAGACCCAAAGCCAAAGGCTCCAGCCCAAAGTCCATGGTGAGGAAGCAGTCCAGAACTCCCTTCAGGCCCCCCAGCCTTCTAATTCAGTGCTTTTCACTAATATCTCAGACCTCAAAACTGAGAAAGTAGATTAGGAGCTGAAGGGAGGAGAAGGGGAAATGGGGAGTAGAAGCTATAGGCACAGTTTGTTTGGGTTGATGAGTTTTGGTAACAGGTAGTGATGGCACAATATTGTGAATGTAATTAATATCATTGAATTGTATATATGAAAGTAGCTGAAAAGGGAAATTGTATATGGAATAAATGTTACCATAGTAATAAATGAAACAGAGCTCTTGGCAAAAACATGAGGTCAAGGTGTCCTCAAACTTTCCTTCAGCATAACAAGTGAAATCCCATGTTCCCATTTGGGGAGCAGGCAAGCAGAGGAAGAGTACACCAATTCCTGTAAAAGGGGTTGTAAACCTGCTTGCTTGCAAAGTACATGTTAAGGCTTGACCATGTACCACTCTATGAATGCACTTTCATAGGTGAGCAGAAACTTCCAAAGGGCCTCTTATACCAGGAATGAAAAAATAAAAGTAGGAAGCACGCAGAGCCCAAAGAAAGAGTTCAAAGTAGGAAAAGTATCCTACCAAAAAAATCATTACAACAGATTCTCCTCTTTGCAATTAGTGAGAAAGGATTTCCCAAGCTGCAAATGTCAGCAAAAGCTCAACCCTCCAGCCGCCTCCTAAATCAAATGCAATGAGGCTAGCTTGCTGTTTCGGCAGGTCCTGATGTGCCCAAGTGCACCTGCAGTCACAGCCATTTCTGGCTTTGCTCCAGCTGAGGCGTGAGCCTCCAGAGGCCTGAGTTATGTGAAATTTCTGCTTATTAGAGAGTACTTAACTGATTCCTTAGAGCACGAGCACTATTTTTAACACTTTTGCATATGTAATGACTCAGGGGTTTGGCACCTGAGGACACCTTTATTAGCAAAAGAGAAGTGGTGGAAATTCCAAGAGTATCAAGACATTTTGGTCAATAAGAGTTGGAGGAAGGCACACATCTTCAAACTAGAAGTGAGTGACGGCAGTTATATAAGATAGCAACTTTTGGGAACCAGCTGTAGTCAATTGGTAGGGCTCCGGTTTACCACATGGGAGGCCCTGGGTTCGATTCCCAGGGCCTCCTCAAGCAGGCAGACCGCCTCGAGAAGCTGCCGCGAGCAAGGGCACGCTGCCAGGAGCAGGCAGGCTGCTGCACGGTGAGCTGACTCAGTGGGTTGCCGCAGCAGGGGGGAGACAAGCAGACACAGAATGCAAACATGAACACAGCAAGAACAAGCAGAAAGGGGGGGATATATAATAAAATAAATAAATAAATAAATAAATAAATCTTAAAAAAAAAAAAAAAGATAGCAACTTTTGTAACAAAATATTTAACCCTGCGTGGAGAAGGCAGTAAAGACTGGTATGTGTACCAATTTTTTTATGCATAGAAAAATTCTCAAAACTCTCGAAATGTATTTACAATGCCCTCCACCATAAGAACCCAAATTAACTTTCCAACATTCTCTTTCATTACTACTTTGATATCTGCCAAACTCATCAGTGTCTCCCAATGATGCCTTCCAAACACGTGTCCTCTCCAAACTCATTCCCACCTAGCAAGATTTTATCCTAGCTTTCCCTTTCTACTCAACTAGTAGATATTTTCCCTTTGATTTTATCCTTGGACTTTTTGCCTAAATAGATTACAAAGTACAGGAAGACAAGGATTACCCATTGACTTATTCCCCACTATTCCAAACCTATTGCCTTGCACAGAAAGAACTCAACACATGATTGACTGAAATTCAGTACTTTTCACACTGTAGTCTTTTCAAATAATTCCTCTGACAATTACCGGTTCCTTGCAGAGTGAAATTACAATCTAGGAAATCTCAAGAAGTCAGTGAAAATATACTTACTATGGATAATGAAACCTAAAATAAAAAGTATACATCTGTTTCCACAGTTCCTTAAAGATAGCAAGCCAGATTAGATAATTCTTTGGACAGACATTTTATCTAACTCTAAAAAAGGAAATGGCTGAGACAATTCTTAATAACCTTTCATTCCTGTCACCTATCAATATTTATTCTCCTCTGCTCAAACTGAGAAAGGGATCATTGCTACTTTAAAATGAGGGGGTTGGATTAGGTCTCTCGGTTCCATTTTATCTTACAATTCTATGACTGAGGCTGTGATTCTATGTTCTCTCAAACCCCATGTGTGAGGGGAAGAATGGTCTTTTATTTTCTTTTCCTTCATACTGGACATATAGTAAGTATATCATGGTAATTAGAGCACAATGTTTAAATGCTAGTTTGGTCACTTACCAGCTATATCATAATGGTCAAGGGACTAAAAGGTCATGGGCCTTAGTTTCTTCTTTGGAAAAATTCAAACTTTCTACCTCTAAGGGTGGTTGTGAGGACTGAGTGGCACAAAGTATGCAAAGTGTTTAGCAACACAGTGTCTTCTGCACAGTAAGGGGTCCATAAAAAGTACTCTACTGCTGTTATTTTTACCTGTTGACCCTCAGCAGCAGCAACAATAAAACCTTTGGTAGAAACTCTCCAGTTGAGAGTCTATATTTTATTTAGGAGTGAGTCGGCCATAATGCAATTTGATTCCAGGCTTAAAAGGCAAATGGCCAAATTAATTTCAGTGACAAACAGATCCTGTATAAAGCTACACTTTGGCTGAAAGGAATGTATATTGCCAAGAGTTTGTCAAAGAAAAGAATTAGTGGATCTGGGGCTGGTTCCAAGGTTGGAGTGTTGTGTAATTTCATAGGAAGGAGGGCCCCAGGCAAAAATCACAGCTCTTAGCAAGCCTGAAGGTCACTGCCACAAAGGTGGCCTGATGCCAAAGGAACAAAAGCTAGAGCCGCTCAATTACTTACTTAAGAAAAGGCCAAAGGGAGAAATAAGCTTGAAAGACAACCAATGCAACGTCCAACCTTGAAAAATTATCCATGCTTAACTTTCCCAGTTTAAAGACCAGTTATCCCTTTCCATAGATAGCACTACTTTGCCTTCTGGGAGAAATATCCTAAAACGTATTTCCCCTCCACAAACAAACATGAAGTAAAAGAGAGAAAGGTACATACATCATTTAGCTGATGCAAGCACATTTTAAAATTTATCCTGCCAAGATAAATCACTATCCATCTGAAACCCACAAAAACGGATTTAACTATCTCATGCATTATGACTGTGAAAAACCACATCTGCTAACCACACTCCTAATGAGAAGCAGCTGATGACAGTTTTGTAGAGCTGTGACTTCTTGGGAAAATATTAGCAAGGACACACTAAGCAGGTTAGTTTTGTTGAATCCACTTAGGAATGAAAAATCGTTGTTTACTTTGACAGAGGTGGACATTTAAAAATTGCCATGAAATTCAAATTAGGTAAAAAATAAAAGTCCATCACCCGTTCTAACAGAATTTCCAGTGCCTCACAACTTTGCAGTCTTCTATTCAGCTTCAACTCTCATCCTTCAGATGCAATCGGATTACAAATCATATTTATTGATGCCTGTAGTATTTCTAGGTTTTCATCCCACAGCTTTAACTCTCCCCTGAATAGGTTAATGCAACAGCCAATTTAGCCCCTAAAGTCCTTCCATGGACCCTATCAAGAACCTACATCATGGGAGAGTGTGTGGTCTACAATGTGCTTTGCTTAGTGGCAAAGCCCCAAAATGTGTATATCTATTGCAGGTGATGTGCCACACTAATGAAGAATGTATATGTGGGAGGTTGGGGGGGGGTGTGTGGGAGGTGGGGCATATGGGTAGCCCTATAATTTTTGTGTAGCATTTGTGTAGTCTATTTATCATTTAAAAATAAATAAATAAAATTTTTAAAAAGCCTACATCATGTGTTTTGCCTCCCTAATTTCAGTCTCTTCTGCCCCTTGCTCACACAAATGGGCCATTCCTTTGAATCTGTGAGTAACTCACAACTATATTTTCCAATGGATGAAAATTCTTAACCACAGACTTTAAGGTCCACCCCTAACTGGTCCTATCTCTTATTACATGTTGGCTTAAGGGGTCTGTATCCAAATCTACTTGTCTTTTCCACACACTTTTCCAAACTGCTTAGCTTCCCTCTGTGGAAACCATTCTACACTTACCTTTTCTATGAACCTCATCTGGTTCTTAGTTACTATCATGTTGGGAAGCTGTCACCTTCCTGGGGTCAGTTTTTCTGATTCTGAGACATCGCATGCTCTCAGTAGGCCACGTCTGCCCTGTCGGCCTCATTTTCCTCCATTTCCAATATATCCCATGTTTCACACCACATGGAACCACTATGCTCTCTCTTGCTTCAAGCCTTAGCACAAAGAATATTCCAGGAATGTCTCTTCTCCTCTTCCTTTCATCTCGCTAATTAGCACCCAACTCCAAGAGTTAGTTCAAAGACCTTCTACCTCCAATCCTACCCACTAACCCTACTGCTCAGGTGCCTCTCTGTGCTTATCTCTAATGCAGCACCACTGATCTACTTATTCGTCTCCCAAATTAGGCTGTGTAGTTCTTGAGGGCTGAGATCATATCTTTCACGTGTTCTTGGCTGGTAGCATATAGTAAATACTCAATAAATATATGTTAAATGAGTGAGTATAAAGTACTGTAACTTACCTAAAGACAAAGGACTGACTCACAGCTAAGCCTTAATATCTAGATTTGCACTATCCTACACAGTAGCCATTATTCTATTTAAATTAAAATTAAATGTGGCTATTTAAATTAAAATTAATTAAAATAAGGAAAATTTTAAATTCCATTCCTCACTGCACTAGTCACATTTCAAGTGCTAGTAGCAAATGTGACTAGTAGCTACCTTATTGGACAGGGCAGATATAGAACATGGCCATCAAAACAAAAAGTTTTATTGAACAGTGCTGATCCTGATTACAAAAGAACAGCTTAAAATATGGGGGAAAAAAAAGACAAAAAAGGGAGGGCAAGGTATGAATATCCAATTTAGGCAATTAGCCAAATAACCAAAAATACGAAAGTGTGCAATTGCATTAGTAAACAGGGAATGCAAAATAAAATGATACTATTTTTTACCCATTAGATGGGCTAAAATTAATGTCTATTAATCCATTGGCAAGGTATAAAGAAATGAATACTCTCAAACCTGTTGATGGGAATACAGCCACTCAGAAGGGCAATTTGGCTGCACCAATTAAAAGTGAAAGAAAACAGTTACACTATGAGCTAGCAATTCCATTCCCAAGAATTAACTAGAGAAACACTCCCACATGAGCAACAGAAGACACTGTACAAGGCTGTTCATTAGAACACTCTATATGATTAACTCAAAAGTCTGCCCACATAACCTAATAATATGGCAAAGTCAAGCACTCAGAGCAAGATATACTCTCACCTACAGCCTATGAAATGTAAAATCCCTGTGTAAGTCATCATATCACAATTGGGTCCCTATGACCAACAGACAGTGGGGGAATAACCGTTAAGAATGCTGCCTTGGCCTCTAAAATTCACCATGTGACCACTAGAAAAACCACCTCTTCTCCTCTGTTTCTTCATGTATAAAAATAAGGTCAAGAGTCACTGGGTTTTTATATATCCCAGCTTCCTCTCCTCCCTATCCCCAAGAGCCAGAACAGTTCTTTTTTTATCTGTATCATATATTGTGGTTCAGAATAAGGTTCCACTTGAAGAAATGCTTTAAAAAAAAATTTAAAAACCTTGAAAAATCACCAAACTAGATGATCTCTCTCTTTCCTCCAGCATTCCAAGATGTTAGTGTCTCAGTCTAATTTGCTATACTCTTCATGGTAAAAGACAAACTATCCATGTAGAGATCAGATTACCAACTGCTATATGAGAAATGTGAAATTTTAAAGCATTTGGGTGAGGTTTAGCAAAAAATGGCCATTCCTAGGCTGTCTCATCAAAATTTTTCTGTAGAACCCAAGTAAGAACAGCAGTTTGCAAAATATCCAAAACAGAAACAAAAGCCCAAACTTCTTTAAGCATCCAAGTTAGACAAAGCCCTAAAGTAAAAACACCTGGACCGCATGTACTACATGTTCCCCTTATTTAATATTGGTTTTGCCTTCCCTTACCCCAATTTCTCTAACTTGCCCCAATCAGTTTCTGCTTCATTTGTATTCAAAGTGTTCTAGTTAGGAAGAGTTTCAAGGCCCAGAGCTCTTCCTTCCCATACCATTTATGGAAGTTCAAATCCCTGGCTGAAAAAGTTGCAAAGGAATGCTTTCTACTTTCAGAAGTTTTATTGCTTCACCCAAATGATCCTGTGAACCCTCTGTCAGAATTACACCCTCCACATGCACAAGGGTTTAAAATATATTTGAGGTTGAGTAAGTCAAGCCTTATACTAGAAATCATTTAATAAGGATTCTCTAAATTTATAGCTCTAGGGCCAGGGAAAAGCAAGGGAGTTAATATTTAAGGTATCATAGCCTCCCTCTGGTCACAAACTTTCAATGTAGATCAGTGACTTGAACTTTGATTTCAAACAGAAAAATAGGACATAAAACATTTCTTGATCTTCCAGTCTACTGAAAAGATCACAATACCCTCATCTCATGCAGACTAGGAGAATAATGCCTCACTCCCAGAAAGAAATATATTCAAATAAAAGGAAAGTTGCTTTATAAAGATGACCTAAAGAGTTGCAGTTATTTGTTTAAATTGCTCCTTTCACTGTAAAAAAAAAAACAACAGAGCAAAGTGGCACCCATTAAAAACCTTGTTGTATCTGTTCCCTCTTATCAAACCTGAAACAAGCTGTCCTTTAGGTTTTAAATGATCAGTCTCTGTTTATCTCTCTCATTTCCCCTCTGTTAATTCTCATCTCACACATCTACCTTGAATTCTTACATTTAGTTTCTCTCTCCAGATGAGGGTGGGGTTCATCTTAGGTACAATAGTTTTTTACCAGCACTTCAGTCATGATGTCATCAGAACCCACATGCTTCTCTGCTCATATCATGGCCCTCCATCTAAAAAACAAGCAAGGGAACCAGCTGTGGCTCAATTGGTGGGGCTCTGGTTTACCACATGGGAGGCTCCTGGAGAAGGCAAGCCGCTGCGCAGTGAGCTGACTCAGCGGGATGGCCCAGCAGGGGGGAGACAAGCAGACACAGAAAAACGCAAAGCAAATGAAAACAGGGAGCACAAGCAGCAAGAGGGGGAAATATAAATAAATAAAAACAAATCTTTAAAAAAATAAATAAAATAAAAAATAAAAAACAAGCAAATAAAACCCCATATACTAGGTTTCCACAGGACTGCAACAGAATACATCCACTGAGGTGGGAAAGAAATCTCTGCTTGGTTCGGGTTAACTATAGTTCTTCACTTTCTAACTGAAAAGATCATATTAAAACAAGTTAGTTAGTAGGGGGGAAAAGTCTAAGCAGATGGAAGAGGCACAGAAGGTGAAATATACAGCAGGCTCTCTGATCCTGACTGCTACTTCTACTCCCTAACAAAAGCCCTCCCCAATGTTTCCTTGATTTTTGTAATTGCCATGTAACAGGTGAAAAGATTGTTAATGGTAATAGGCCTGCTATCCCCAAACCTGGTGATCTTTTTTTTAAACAAAATTAATAGCTAACTACCAAAACCCAAAGTGTTTATTATTCAGCTAGAGCACTCCCTTAAATTGCTGCGGTTGAAATTCTTCTTGAACTCAAGATAATTACCACTATTGGTAGTTAGGCTATGTTGAATTTTTAAGTAAGCACAGTTCCCCTTAGGGCAATGCGAGAACATTCCCAACTCCTCTCCCTAGGCTGAACTCAAGGGCTGACCGACAGTGAGGGACACACCAGCCCTCTGAAGCCTTAGGCATGTGTTTGGGAATACAGAACAATGATCATCTTTTTTTCTGAGATCCTGGTCTAAAGAACAAACAGGACCCTGAGAAAGTTTGATGAGTTTGTAGCTACTCGAAACTCAATACCTTGGAGTTTCTGTTCACTTTCATTCAATGAAGGGAAACTACTGTCCATTATTTTTGAAGTTAATATTTATAATGACTATTCCTAAAGAATAACTTTGTTTTATTATCATGATTTGTGAAAAGAAACAGGGTAGACTGTTCAAGGAAGGACACAGACAGTGCCTTGTTTTAGGTTCCAAATTTCTTCTTTTTGATTGGCGGTGGGAGCTGAGCAATAATGTCATCCAGGGGCCGTTCTACTGCCACGAGTGTTCTTTCATCCAAAAGATCCATGAAGAGGAGAGGCTGCAGATCAGAGAGATGATGGTGATTCTACCGGGAGTTTCACAGACTTGAGGACTCATCCTGAATATACTAACTAGGGCTAAAAGGTGTGCTCCTTAAATCGAGGCTGGACTTACCTAAACCTCTGACGATCTTTCCTGCCCCAGGACTCAAAATGCTTGGAAAGGTTGGGAGCTCTTAACCGAGATCACTCAAAAACAATTTCAACAGGGTTGTTCATGTTTTTTTGAACAGGAAATCTATGATTCTCTAATTTCTTAGGAATCAATGTTAATTGAGGGGCTCTGGATACTAAATTCTTGGAAACTGGCAAGTTACAAATACATAAATATATGAATAATTTACAGATCTTCCTGCTTTAAAAAAAATCCATGCAGATCACTGCGAAGATGTTCCAGAACCTCAAAGGAAATCCAATCTGAGAAAGCATGAATATGGAACTGCTGAGATGGCCCCCAATAGCTGTAATATCATAATCTCAATAGAGATTTGTTTCATATACAATGAAAGCCTAGCCCAGAAAGGAAAAGTCATAATAAGTTAAATGACTTATGTTTGCTTAAAATTTACCTTGTGGAACGTCTTCAACCAGAAGTCAAAAATTCAAAAGCTAGCTTTACCAACTGAGTTCCAAGACCATTTCTCACTATCTGTGCATTCCATTTTGACTGTAAATATGATGTACCTGCCTCTAAACTATAGAGGCAAGAACAATGAAAACAAGACATAAGGGACAGACATGCTGAGAAAGGTAACTTGTCTCCCCAAAATGTGGTCCTCTGCATGTAAAATGAAGGTGTTACTGTCCTTTTGAGAAGCTTAGTACATTTTGATAACATCATAAGCAACCAACTGTCTAGAACACAACATAAGATGTCTTACCTTGTACTTCTTAGAAATTTTAAAGGCATGGGCTGTGCGCCTCCTGACATCTGGTTCATTTGTGACAGAAAGTGGATTGTAGAGTAAAGTTTTGTCATTTGGAAGAGGCTAAAAATATAAAAAATATTGTTTAAATCATTGTTTTTATTGGGCTTCTACAGACCCAAGGACTACAGTGTTTTTTCAGGCAAACACCATCTTCCAACCATACTGTAGAGGGTGGAAGTCTGAGGCAAAAGAGAGCTTGGTACTCCAAGCCAGCAAGATCAAAATGGGGCTTCTGGCCAGTCTTGTCAGTAGCACTTTGTCAGAAAAGAAGAAACTGGCATGTGCAGGAACTCAGCCCATGTTGGCTCTTTGCTTTCTAGATTCTCCCCCAACTAGAACGTACACTGGCCAAGTGACTGAAGTTCTCCCTGGGCAAAGCCTCAACACAAACCACCCCCAATGATGTCACTGACACTGCAAAGATGGCCTCTTGCCAAGCAAATGATATTTCAACTCTGACTTCCTTGGAAAATAACTCTGCCCAGCATGAGGAAGTGATGGACTTATCACCAATGCTTGGGGGTAAAATGATCTGGGCTGAGTTACAAAGAGGTGAGCAAGGGGGAGGGGTTCTTCCTGTATCATTCATCCCACAGAAAGCACTTGTCAGTCAGCACTGCTTCCCACACCCAGAGGATACAAGATCCACAAGGATGAGTTCCAGCAACACATCACCACGCACACCTCCTCTAGAGCTATCTGCAGCTCTCCCCATGTTCCATCCACCCCCACCTCCAGTTATAACAGAATATAGCACGTTGGTTGTGATATAAGCCAAAGTGCATTACAGGCATGGCCACAGCTCACAATGTTCCTAGGAAACAAAGTGCCTGCCCAGAAAAGACAAGTAAATACGGGGTGAATTAAAGCAGCAGCTGGCAAAGAGGCTGGAATCTAACACTGAAAAAAGTACTCACATCCCATCTAATTCACGGCCAGGAAGAATGGAAATTTTTTTTTTTTTTTTCCAATTTAAGAATGGAATTTTCCTAGCTGGACTATATTCAAGACATTAAGACCTAACTCTTCAAGCCTGCAGGTACTGTTTCAGTATATTCAACCACAGTAAACAAGTGGGCAAAACTCAATCATTTATCTCCTTTAGTGAAACCCTGTTATTCAGTCACCCTAGGGCAGGGGTTCAAAACGGAAAGTGATTTAGCCAAATAAATGGTTTTCCCCTAGAAAGGTCACCTTCTGAATACTGACCTACTTGCTTTCCCACTTCTGTTTCTTTGCTCACAAGCAAAGGAAAGAAATAGTCAAGTCAGCAAAAACTAGTAAACAAACGCCTGCTCCTTCTCTTCTTAAGCGTGGGAACATTCTAAATGAGGAAACCTGTAAAACTAAAGTTCTTCTCCTCCAAAGAGTACACTTTATTCTGATTCTCCTTCCTCTATCTTATTGGACTTATTTTTAGAACTTGATTTTTAATTAAACAAGATTCAGTGAGAGGATAGGGGATGGTGATAAAGAACTTACCAATGACTTGTCAATGATGCAGAACATGTAGGCATCGTGGAGAAGGATGTGCATTGGTCTTTTGGGATGAAAACTGATGTGTGTGATAGGAGTATCCCGTTGGAGCCAAAGGTGGTGAAACCCCTGCTTCTGGACGGTACGGCTCCACTCTGTATACTGTTTGTCTGGGATGCTATACTCAAACACCTGGGGAAGAATATGGTACAAGAGTAACTCCCTGGGCCCGGCTAGATAGCTCAGTGGATGGGGAGCTCGCTGGGAGGCCACATGGGGGGCCCTGGGTTCGGTTCCCGGGGACCTCTCCTGGCGGGCGGACCGCCTTGAGGGTGGCGGGCCGCCGTGGGCGGGCCGGAGCCGCCGTGGGCAGGGCAAAAAAAAAGCTGCCACGGACAGGCAGAGGCCGCCGCGGGCAGGGCGGGTCGCCTGCGGGTCGAGCACGGCCAGCCACCCGTGAACTGGGGGGCCGGCCGTGACGGAGGCGGAGGCCGCCCACAGGCGGGGAAGAGCCGCGCCTGCGCAGTGACCAAGTCTCGGCGCGTCGCCGCGGCGGGGGGGAGGGGGAGATATGTAATAAAATAAATAAATCTTTAAAAAAA
>PVKH010007792.1:0-19942 GCA_004027955.1 Chaetophractus vellerosus | reverse complement strand
AAAATACTTGCTAATCATATTCCACAACCCAAAAAATAAATTATACACCATGACAAAGTGGGTTTCATCTCTAGTATGCAAGGGAGGTTCAACATAAGAAAACCAATCAATGTTATACAGCACATGAACAGATCAAAAGAAAAAAATCACATGATCATCTCTATAGATACAGAAAAAGCACTTGACAAAATACAGGATGCTTTCTTAATAAAAACACTAAAAAAGATATGGATAGAAAGAAACTTCCTTCCGCAACATGATAAAAGGTATATATGAAAAACCCATGGCTATATATGAAAAACCCATATACAATGGTGAAATTCTAAAAGTTTTCTCTCTAAGATCACGAACAAGACAATGATGCGCACTGTCACTGCTCTTATTTAATATTGTGTTAGAAGTACTTTGCTCCAGCACTTAGGCAAGAAAAAGATATAAAAGGCATCCAAATTGGAAAGGAAGAAGTAAAAATTTCCTATTTGAAGATGACATGATCCTATACATAGAAAGCCCTGAGAAATCTACAAGAAAGCTTCCAGAGCTTATAAATGAGTTCAGTAAAGTTGCAGGCTACAAGATCAATATGCAAAAATCAGTAGCATTTCTCTATACCAATAATGAGCAATCCAAGGAGGAAATAAAAAACAAAATAACATTTACAATAGCAACTAAAAGAATCAAATACCTAGGAATAAATTTAACTAAAGATGTAAATGACTTCTATCAAAAACTACACAACACTGTTAAAGGAAATCAAAGAAGACTTAAATAAATGGAGGAATATTCCCTGTTCATGGATAGGAAACTAAACATCATTAAGATGTCTATCCTACCAAAACTGACCTACAGATTTAATGCAATCCCAATAAAAATCACCACAACATTTTTTACTGAATTGAAAAAACTGACTTTGAAATTTATATGGAAGGGCAAATAGCCAAAGACATATTGAAAAAGAAAAATGAAATCAGAGGAATCACACTACCTGACTTTAAAGCATATAAAGCTACAGTGGTCAAAACTGCATGGTTTTGGCATAAGGATAGACATATTGACCAATGGAACTGAATTCAGAGTTCTGATATAAATCTTCAATTATATAGTCATCTGATATTCAACAAGGCCACCAAACCCATTCAATTGGGAGAGAATAGCTTCTTAATCAAATGGTGCTTCGAGAACCAGATATTGATATCCAAAAGAATGAGAGAATAACACTTATATAAAAATTAACTGAAGATGGATCAAAGATCTAAATATAAGAGCCAAGACCATAAAGACCTTGGAGGCTTTATGAACTTCACTCCCAAAGCATGAGCAGTGAAAGAAAAAATAGATAAATAGGACCTCCTCAAAATTAAAATCTTTTGCACTTCAAGAGTTTTTCAAGAAAGTGAAGAAGCAGCCTACCCAATGGAAGAAAATACTGGGTGACCATATATCTGATAGCAGCATAATACCCAGCATATATAAAGAAATCCTACACCTCAAAAATAAAAAGACAAACAACCCATTTAAAAAACGGGCAAGTGACTTGAATAGACACTTCTCCAAAGAAGAAATACAAATGGCTAAAAAGCACATGAAAAGGTGCTCAACATCACTAGCTATTAGGGAAATGCAAATCAAGACTACAATGAGATATCATCTTACACCCATTAGACTGGTGGCTATTAAAAAAACAGAGGACTACAAGTGTTGGAGAGGGTGTGGACGAATGGGAACCCTCACCCACTGCTGGTGGGAATGTAGAACGGTGCAGTCTTTGTGGAGGACAGTTTGGCATTTCCTCAAATAACTAACCATAGATCTGCCATATGATCCAGCAATTCCAATGCTGGGTATATACCCAGAAGAATTGAAAGCAAGGATGCAAACAGATATATGCACACCAATGGTCAAAGTGGCATTATTCACTATTGCCAAAAGTTGGAATCAACCCAAATGTCCATCAACAGATGAATGGATGAACAAAATGTGGTATATACATAAAATGGAATATTACTCAGCTGTAGAAGGAATACAGTACTAACACATGGGATAACATGGATGAATCTTGAGGACCTTATGTTGAGTGAAGCAAGCCAGGCATTGAAAGACATATAGTATATGACCTCACTGATATATATTAAGCAAATTGAGCATACTTCCAGAGCTAGACTCTGGAAGATAGATTTACAGGAAATAGATAGGTAGAAGAAGGTTGTAAGCCAATGCCCATACGGGTGAAATCTATGATGTGGTGGAAATGTGTAGTTGTGCAGTGAAGGGACATGGCAGGGGTGTAGTGAAACTATTGGCTTGGGAGGTTCAGGTCTGGCAAGGGATAGGGTGGGAAGAGAGGGTTGGATGGTACATGGAACTTGGGGGAGGGTTGGGAAGGTGAACACTGGTAATTGGCAGGTACATGGTTGAAACTAAAATGTTGGGAATGCTCTTTTGGCAATATGACAAGGAAGGGTTACTGGTTTGAGGTGTTGGATGGAGGGGGCATATGGGACAGGGAACCCCTGGGACAGGCTTCTAGGGAGTGTGAAAGTGATTATTTTGCCATAGTGTATGGTATCAGTGGGAAAAGACCCACATAATGAGTGGGAAGGTGTTGAACTCCCATCCTGGGGAGGCCCACTAAGTTCTCAAACAGAGGGGTGGGAGTCTCTTGAGAGCATGGGCAGTACCTAATACAGGAGGACAGACCAGTGTGTGAAACCTTCAGTGTTGTTGCAAGTAACTATGAATCTTGTCCTTCAAGGAGTGAAGCCTGGTGATTATCATCAGCCCCAAGTGAAGGGGGAGGAAGGACTAAAATAGAAAGAACATTCTATTTTATTCCATTACATTTTGTGGGCAATGGAAGTATTCTATATGAACTTGCAATGATGGGTATAGGTCACATTAAATTTCATCAAAAATGTATAGCAGTTTTTAGTCCAAAATGTAAACCATAATGTAAACCATTGACCATAGTTAGTAGCTATATCTCAATATTTGTACATCATTTGTAACAAATGTATCATCCACATTAAAAAGTTATAAATACAGTAAGGGGGAAAAGGGGGAAAATGTTGAGTAAATGGGAGTCCCCTATATTATGTACATGACTTTACTGTGACCTAAAAATTCTTTGGAGACAAAATGAAAAGAAGTAATACACTGGGAATAAATGGAAGAAAATAATGTCACTGTACATTTAGGACAACAGTTCTTACAGTGATGAAAGATAAAATGTCAAAAAAATTAATATTTTTGAAAAAACAGAAAAAAGAGCAATATATTATCTTTATAATAAAAAATAACATCATCTTCAGACTTAGGAACAAAAAAATAATATTTTTGCATTATCTTTTAATATCCCAACCTTTTACTTTTATTTTATTTTATTTTTTAAATTTTTCTGCATTTTGTTTCTTATGTTTAAAATGATCATTATTATTTCATTTTCTTAGCGATTGTATTTGGCTATTTTATTGGCTTCATTTTTGAAGAAGTTTTGGGCCACAGAAGGGTTACAACTGTGGCAGGGGAGGATCATTGGTTTGGAGTGTCAGTAATGGGGGATACATGGGAGCAAGTCCACCTGGGTATACATATAAGGCATGTGTTCAAATGTTCACGGGGGATTGTCACAGTGGGTAGAGATTCACACAATAACCAAAAGAATATCAAATTCCCATCCTGGGAATCTCTGATACATTCTCTAATAGAACATCAAGAATCCCCCAAGTACAGGGCCAATGACTAGTGAAGGAGGATGGTCCATGGATGAGCCCTTGATATTGATGGTTATGCTTACGAGCCTTTGCTCCTGAAATTGAAACTTAGCCTAGTGTTTTTGGGTGCCTAAGAGTTACCTACTGGGAACTTCCCTGTTGCTCAAATGTGGCCTCTCTCTAAACCAAACTCAGCATATAAATGCAATAACTTCCCCCGGTGTGGGACATGACTCCCGGGAATAAGCCCCCCTAAAAATGAGGGATTGTTACCAAGTACCAGCAGCAATGCAACTGGGAAAAAAAGACCTTGACCAAAGAGGGAAAAGGTAAAGACAAATGTGTTTATATGGCTAAGAGAATTCAATGTCAGTTGGGAGGTCATTCCAGAGGTAATGCTTATGCACATCTCAGCAGGATCTCATTGGCAACCAAAGTAGATACTATTCCAAATAGAGGGGCTCCTGAGGGCTCTGGAGACATCCAGACACTATAGTCAGGGCAGATAGCTCAGGAGTTTGGTCCCTTGTCAGTGGGACCTACTTTGGAATTTATGTGTCCCAGTGTGACAGAGTTGGACTCAGCTGTGGTTTCCCTACTCATAGCTCTTCTGTCCTTCTATTTGAACCTATAATTAGGGTTAGAGTTGGTAGTTATACATCCAAGAGACTTAAATCTTGGAGCTGTCCATGTCCCAGCTGGGCCCTGAATCTCAACAGAGTTGCAACACATACTCTCCAGTTCACTGGACTCACCCAGGATAACTAACAAGGAGGAGATGATGGACAAACAACATACCAAGGAACCTAGAGTTTATGCAGCAAGAGAGTCCCATCCATAGGCTGTATGGGATGAAAGAGCCCCCTCAATTAAAGGTAGAGTGGGCCTCCCCATCACAGAGTCCTCAGGATTGGGGAACAAACTATGAACTAAATTAGACTTACTAATATTCTACTATAGATTTATTGTGATTCTAGCAATGGAAGAAAGATCATTGATGTGGAGGCAGTGGCCACTCAAGGTTCTGGAGGTAAGGAGAGGGAAAAACAGGCATAATACAGGGGCATATTTGGGACTTAGGAACCATTCTGAATGACATTACAATGATAGATACAGGCCATTATATATCCTGCCATAACCTACAGAGTTGAGTGGGAAAGAGTGTAACCAACAATATAAACTATAATCCATGCTTAGTGACAATGCTCCAAAATGTGTTTATCAATTGCAATGAATGTACTACACTAATGAAAAATGTTACCAATGTGAGAAAATGTGGGAGGTGTGGGGAGTGGGCATATGAGAATCCCCTAAAAATTCTATATAACATTTATGCAATCTAAGTATATTTAAAATATATATCTATATATAATATAGATATAGGGGGATTCCCATATACACCTCCCCTCCCTTTCCCACACTTTCCCACATTAACAACATTTTTCATTAGTGTCGTACATTTGTTACAATTGATGAACTCATATTGAAGCATTGCTACTAACCTGGTCTGTATTTTACATTATAGTTTACACTTTGCAGTGTGCATTTTTATAGGCTTTGACAACATGTATAATGACCTGTATCTCTTATTGCAAAGCCATTCAGAACAATTCCATTGTCCCCAAAACACCCCGTGTTACACCTATTCTTCCCCTTCCCTCCCTTCAGAACCTCTGGTGAACACTGCCTTTGTATCAATGATACAAGTTCTTTCGTTGCCGGAATAATGTCTACTTTAATCCATAGTTTCAGACCACCCTTAAGTTTGTTCATTCCTCAATCTTGAGGATTTTAAGATGGTGAGGGCTACGCTGTTTCTGATTGAGAGGGGCTTAGATCCATGGAGCAGATGGATGGAACTGCCTTGCTTGCAGTTGTACATATTCTCTATTTTTTGGGATGGGTATTGTCCATCTTCATCCTTTCATTGGTTTTCTAGGCAATTCCATGAACTGGAGTGTAGGTGTTACAAGTCTGCTGAGATTCAGGGCTCAGCAGGAATATGAAAAGACTGAAGATTTAAGTCTCTGGTACATATATTTGAGTATAGTGCAAAAGCACAAAGATAGACATACTGGCCAATGGAACCGAACTGAGAGTGCTGATATAGATCCTCACTAATATGGCCAACTGATATTTGACAAGATCATCAATCCCACTAAACTGGGACAGAATGGCCTCCTCAAAAAATTGTGCTTCGAAAACTGGATATTCATATCCAAAAGAATGAGAGAAGATCACTATCTCATGCCCTATACAAAAATTAACTCTAGATGGATCAAAGACCTAAATATAGGAGCCAAGACCATAAAGATCCTAAAAGATAAGATAGGGAAGCATCTATGAGATATTGTAGTAGGAAATGGTTTCATAAATTTTACACCCAAAGCGTGAGCAATGAAAGAAAAGCTAGATAAATGAGAACTCTTCAAAATCAAAAACTTTGCATTTAAAAAGGAGTTTGCCAAGAAAGTGAAAATGGAGGTTACTCAATGGGAGAAACTATTTGGTAAACATTTATCCAATAAGGAAATACTATCCAGGATATATAAAGAAATCCTATATCTCAGAAATAAAAAGATGTACAATCCATTTATAAAATGGACAAGAGATTTGAATAGACATTTTTCCAAAGAAGAAATACAAATGGCTAAAAAGCACATGAAAAGATGCTCAACATCCCTAGCTATTAGGGAAATGCAAATCAAAACTACAGTGAGATATCATCTTATACCTATTAGACTGGTGGCTATTAAAAAGAAAAAAAGGACTACAGGTGTTGGAGAAGATGTGGAGGAAAGGGAACACTCATCCACTGTTTGTGGGAATGTAAAATGTTGCAGCCATTTTGGAGGACAGTTTGGCGATTCCTCAGCAAGGTAACTATAGAACTTCCATATGACCAAGCAATCCCAAATACCCAGAGGAATTGACAGCAGGGACACGAACAGATATATGCACACTCATGTTCAAAGTGGCTTTATTCACTATTGCCAAAAGTTGGAAGCAACCCAAGTGTCCATCAACAGATGAATGGATGAGCAAAATGTGGTATATACATACAATGGAATATTACTCAGCCATAAGAAGGAATGCAGTGTTAACACATGGGACAAAAGGATGAGTCTTGAAGACTTTATATTGAGTGAAGTAAGCCAGTCACTGAAGGACAAATATTACATGACCTCGCTGCTATGACTTAAGCAAATTGAGCAGACTCACAGAGCTAGAGACTGGAAGATAGATTATCAGGAGACAGAAAGGGAGTAGAGTGTGGTGAGTCAATGCTCAAAATGGGCAAAACCTACAATAAGGTGGAAAGGGGTGGTTGGGCAGTGGTTGGGAGTGATGTTGGTGCAAGGATGTGAGGGGTGTTGACCGTGCTGGACTGTGAGGGGGAGGAGGGTACAGGGGTTGGATTGGACTATCCATGGAACTGGGGGGAGGGTTGGAGGAAGGAACAGATGAACTCTGGGTATTTGTAGGTCTGTGGTTAATACTAAAATGATGGGAAAGTTCTTTTGGTAAATATGGGAGGGGAGGTTTACTGGTGCAGGGCGTCAGGGGTGGGTAGATATGCGGGACAGGGCACATCTGGGGCTTGCTTCTGTGGAATATGAAAGTGTTCACCTTGTCTAGTGTATTATCTCAGTGGGTGGAGACCCACACAATAAACAAGAAAATATTAAACTCCCATCTTGGGGAGTCCTTTTACATTCTCAGCTAGAGAGGCAAGAATCTCTAGAGTACATAGGCAGTGCCTAATAAAGGGAAACAGAACAATATGTCAAGTCCTCAATATTATCACATGTAACTATGAACCTTAGTCTTCAAAAATTGACAATTAAGTGGTTATGATAGGTCCCGAGGGAGGGGAGGAAATAATAGATTAGGTGGAACATAGGGCACTTTTAAGGCATTGAAATTGTTCAGCATGATCTTGCAATGATGGATACAGGCCATTATAAACTTTGTCAAAACCTATAAAAGTGTATGGTGCAAAATGTCATCCATAATATAAAACATTGACCATGGTTAATAGCAATGCTTCAATATTTATTCATCAATTATAACAAATGTACCATAGTCATGTAAGATGTTATCAGTAGGGGAAAATGTGAGAAGGGGGGGGGAGCAAGGTGTAGTAGAATCCCATATATTTTCTATGTGACTTTTCTATAACCTAAAGCTTCTTTGAAAATAAAGCCAAATAATATTAAGACACTGGGGAAACATAAAGAAGAAATTGTCAATATACATAAAAGATAACATATCTTATGGTGATAAAAGACATAATGAAAAAAAGTTTTTCTTTTTTTAAAGTTTTTATTTTTTTATTTTTATGTATTATTTCTTTTTAAATTATTTTTATTTTATTTTTTTATTATTTTTATTCATTTATTTCTTTAGCTTTGTTTTTGGGGAGGTTTTGGATTGCAGAAGGGTCACAACTGTGACAGAGGAGGATTACTGGTATGGGGTGTTGGTGATCAGGGGATGTGTGGGGAGGGTTGAACCTCTCTTGCCTTTATGGAATTTGAATATGTGCAAGTGGTCATGGGGTGCTTTTTCAGTGGATGGAGACCCACACAATAATTGAAAGAATAATAAATTTCCATCCTGGGAAGTCCTGCTACACTCACTCATAGAGTTTCAAGAATCCCTAGAGTGCATGGCCATGCCTAGTGAAGGTGGGCAGAACAAGACCAATATGCCAGGCCCTTGACATTGATTTTGTATTTATGAACCTTGTTCTTGTGAAATTGAAACTTAGCTTAGTATTATATATTGCCTTAGGGTTACCTCCTGAAAGCCTCCTTGTTGCTCAGATATGGCCTCTCTCTAAGCCAAACTAAGCATACATACTCACTACCTTCGCCTCCAATATGGGACATGACTCCCGGGGATGAGCTTCCCTGGCACTGAGATTATTACTAAGTGCCAACTAGGGATGCATTTGGAAAAAGACCTTGACCTAAAAAGGGGGAACTACTAAATACAAATTAGTTTTTATTGCTAAGAGATTTCAAAGTTGGGAGGTCATTCCCAAGATTATGCTTATGCACATCTATGGAGGATCTCAATGACTGCCACAGTAAATACCCCTCAAGCAGGGGTGATCCTGAGGGATCCAGAAACATCTAGACACTATAATCAGGATACCCTGTCAGTGGGCCTTACCTTGGAATACATGTTCCCCAATGTAACAGAGACTCAGAATTTTTTAAAGTATTAAATATTTAGCATTAAAAAAAAGCTGTATCAATTTATTTTCTTGTTGGCATATTTTTCTACTTAATAAAATATGCACATACAAAGATTTTTCCCCTGAGGACAAAATAAAGCTAACTTATCCCAAAATTGACCTTTGTAGAAAATTGACCAAATTTTAAACATTTTTATTTTTCCTAAATTAACACTTAGGTTAAAAAAATATTGCCACTATGTTTCTTACAAATAATTGAAATCAACCATAATGCATTTTTTTCTTTTTCTTTTTAGAACTTTTTCCTAATGCAATTTTGATGAGTGAGACTGGGTCTAGGTAAGAAGAAAATGATCAAAGAACATTTGAGATATAATACTGTAGTAGGAGGATGACTTAGTGAATCTACCAGTTGGAAACTTTGCAAAGCTAGAGGAGTACAATATATTGTCAGGCTCTTGGTACCTACTTCACTTATTTCAAAAGCATGTATAAGGTTATGCCTTACAGTAAATTCTCAAACCCTATTATTATTTGATAACCATTAAAAGTAGAACATGAATTTACCAAATTAAAAAGTCCCAGTATTAAAAAAATTGTCCATCTCTGGACCTCAACTCAATCAATTCCAACATTGTAGAGTCATCCTTTCTAGCTTAAGTGGCACTTGATATACATCCAGTGTGTCCATTCACACAATGGAATGATCAGTTGAGAAAATAATTCTATTTATGTCACAGGAAATGCAGAACAGAAATAAACTTTTCATTTTTTGAGATTTTGATTCATAAATCATTTTTTTTTCTTCTTCCAGATTTGTGAGCTATACTTGACTAGTGAGAATTTTAAAAAGAAAAGTCCTGTAATAGATCAGGCCTTTTGACCTTCAATCAGTCAGCTTTATTTTCAGATAACTCTTTTTAAAATATCAAAATTGCTCTGAAACAAGCATTTTGATTAAACATTGGATAATGTTCACCCATTCCTATATTAGGATATAATTCTAAGTACTTTTTGAACTTGTTTAGTTTCCCCGCATGTGGATAGGATCTCTGGATTATCAATTCTAAATGTCCTGTGATGAATGACACAATGGGCCAAATTTCTTTGTGATGGCATGCTATTAAAAATTGCAAATTTGCTTCAGAGGAAGTGCAAGACTGCCCCTTGACGCTACAGTTAGAAGAGTTGTCTACAGACAATATTTCCAAATTTTCACTTTCCATATACTCTTGAGTAAATGCCAGGAAGACTTTTATCCCTACCACTTCAGCAAAATAGTTCTGTGAATGTGGCAGGTTATTGCTACATTACTGTATCTAAAGGTCAAATCTTAATCCTCATCTTATTTGAGTAGTCCCCACATTTGAAAGAGAATTCCAGGTTCAAATATTTAAATACTTACTCTTGTTGTAAATCTCCTTTGGAAGTATGATGAGAATTGTAAACAACATAAAATTTTGGTCTTTCTCCCTAAGCTTATTCTCCTGCAGCTTTCTCCTCATATCAGTTAATGGTAACCCCATTCTTTCAGTTCCTTAAACAAAAATTCTTGGGGTCACTTTTTATTGATCGCTTTCTTTCCCACCCCCATGTCATCTATCAGCATATCCAATATCCAGCATCTTGTCACCTCTATCTACTCAAAAAATGATCCTCTGGTCCACACTACCAATGGTTTTTAACTACATTATTGCAAAATCCCTAAACTGGTCTCCTACTTCTGTCCTTGCCAAATTTCTGCATGATTTGTTCTATCACTTACTTCAGTTCTTTACTCAAATTACAGTAATGGTAATGCCTTTCCTGGTTACTCTGTTTAATGTTTTGTCCTGCTACCCCATATCCCACATACATACATCACTTTCTATCATTTTTATCTGCATTAATTGTTATCTTTAGGACTAATTTGTGTCAAGAAATAGAGGATATCTATTGAATATCTGTCAGCAAAGAAGGAGGAGAAATGCTCCTGGCTCCAAATTATTTATAATAACAAATGCCTTCTGCTAATAAATTTAGTGTTTGGGGGGCACATAAAGTATCACTTTGGTTCTATGGTCACTATGCCCATGGAAGGGCCCAAAAGAGTCTCACTTGTACCAATTCTGCATTTGAATTACAAGAATCTGGATATTGAGACTGACCTTCATATTTTAATGGAAAGAGACTATTAGGATATCAGGATGATAGAATGTATTTTACATGTGGGAAGACTATACATAAATTTTAGCCTGAGAGTGATTCATGTTGGAATAAAAATGACTAGAAATTCATCATAATTTTCCCATTAAAATGTAGAGTCTGGTTTCCCTCCTCTTGAATCTGCCTTGCTCAGTGACTTATTTTCACTAAAAGAATGAGATAGCTAATCAGAAATGTCAAGTATTAAATTATGAGGCAGGGCCTTAAGAGTCCTGAAGCGGGGCCGGCTGTATAGCCCAGTGGATAGGGCAACGGTTTACCACATGGGAGTCCCTAGGTTCGGTCCCTGGGGCCTCTCTGGGTGGGCAGACTGCTTGAGAAGGCAAAAGCCGACATGGACAGGGCAAAAGCTGCCACGGGAAGGGCAAAGCCACACGGGCAGAGCAGAGCCGCCTGTGAGCAGAGTGGAGCTGCCCGCAAGCAGGGCAAGCTGCCTGCAAGTGGGCAAGGCCACCACTCACCGGTGAAGCTGACTCGGCGCTTCACCGCAGCAGGGGTGGGGTGGGGGGGACAAAAAGCAGAAAATAAAAAAATAAATCTTAAAAAAAAAAAAGAGTCCTGAAGCTTCTGCCTTTGCCACTTGAAATGTTCCTTTTGGGAACCCAACCACCCATGCTATGAAGTCGTCCAGGTACACACATGCAGAGGATCATGTGATAGAGAACTATGGCCCCTGGCCTACAGGCCCACCAAGGTTCTAGCACCAACTATGAGTCATAAGAATAAGGCCATTTTGGAGCTTTCTGCCATCCAGTTCTTCAGCTAACACTATATGAATCAGAAAAGGACTCCCAGTCAACCCACAGAAACATGAGATATACTAATTCATTGTAGCTTTAGGATACCACTTTTTGGGAATATTTTATTACATGTCAATAATAATTAATACTAACAAAATAATAACAAACATGTTAATTGCCTTTCATTGTGTTACTCTTCTGCCTTCTAGAAACATGATGTCTTTTAATAGATTTCCTACATCTAGGTAGAAGGAATAAAGGAATGGAAAATCACAAGGGAAATATTTGTGGAGCCATATCTAGCTCCAGAATTTATCTCTTCTGTCCATATTCTGTTCATCAGAAAGTGATCTACAAGGTCACATACAATGAGCAAGAAGCTCAGAAACTTAGTCTAGGTGAGCACCATTCAAAGAGAAGAACTAGCATCTCCACAAGAAGATAGAAACAGAAAGGTCTATACTGAATTCTCTTCTATACATCATGACATGATGATCTGTCCAAGTGCAATGGTGGAGATGTTGGAGCTGGAAATTTAGGGACAGAACTATTAATTTGAAATAACTTATTGGTAAACTTTGGATTCTCTTCTGGAATCAGTTGTGATTTTAGGTCAAAATTTTGTAATGGCATCCTTATAAACAGTTCACTCATCACAAATTTTATGCTTAAGTTATGGGTGACCTAAGAACAAAGGATTTCCAGCATTGATCTAGAGTTTCAGTTTTGGAGAGATATGTGAGGATATTCAAGGAACAAGTGAGAGTGCTATATTGGCTAGGGTTTAGTCTAGCTCTGAATCCTCACTTTGCAATTGAAGCAATACCAACATTTAGAGTGGAGCAATTCACAGCCAGGTCTTGCCTATAGTTGCTTGGATTTGGCTGTACATCAAAGGAAACCCTAGTCAGATCATATTGTACTCTGAGATAATGAAGTCCATGTTCAAGACTGGATGACCAAAATTTTTCTATCATGAAAAAGGGTGGAGACAGTGTCTCAGAGAGGGAATTTTGTGGACAAACACAAGTGCTGTATCTCTGAACATATCTCAGAACACAACAATTTCTATTGAATATGCAGTGAAGAGTTTCAGAGGCATGAAATTATTTTCAAAAAATATCTTTGTAAAAAGATTCCTTCATGTGAATTTCACTTAACTAGACAAGCAAATCCCCCTATTCTGCCAGTAAAGTAAATACATACTAACCTTAAAGGAGAATAAGCTAAAGGGGCTGGTTTTTGTCATATCTCTTAACTCTGTATTGTGACCATTGAAAACATGGGTGGATTCCTTAAAAATAGGTGAAGAAATACATTTTAGTAAAAATAATGTATAACAAATTTTATAGCATTTTTATTTTATTTATTTATTTACTTATTTATTTATTTAAAGATTTATTTATTTTATTACATATCTCCCCTTCCCCCACTGCGGCGACGCCCCAAGAGTGGTCACTGCGCAGGCGCGGCTTTCCCCGCTTGTGGGCGGCTTCTGCGTCCGTTCACGGCCGGCTTTCAGTTCGCGGGTGGCTGGCTGCGCTCCATCTGTGGGCCACCTGTCCTGCCCGTGGCGGCTCTTGCCCTGTCCGTGGCAGCTTCTTGCCCTGCCCACGGCGGCTCCGGCCTGCCCATGGCGGCTTGCCATTCTCAAGGCGGTCTGCCCGCTAGGAGAGGTCCCCGGGAATCAAACCTGGGGCCTCCCATGTGGTATGCTGGCGCCCTATCCACTGGGCTATCGAGCCGGCCCCTACAGCATTTTTAATAAGGATTAATGATCCAACTTGTTAAGGTGTTTAGAACTGTGATTATTCAAAGCAGCGTTTTATAAGGGTTAAGAAGCTTTTTATATTTTATCTGAAACCTCATAGAGGAAGCTGTTTAGTTCATAGCCTTTGATCTTGAGACTGAAGTACTTCTCAAGTTTCAGTTTCACATTCTGTGCTTTCTATGAGTGCACTTTGTGTGTGTCTGTATATGTGTATGTGCTTTTTTCTTTTTTTATTAAATTTTTCCAAAAAATGGAAATGAAGTAAATAACAAAGTCTTTTATTATTATTTAAAAGAATAAATTGGAGAATATTTTCACATTTGTTTGGTTCTCACTTGAATTCAATGGTCACAAACCAATTAACATCTGTGGAAAAGTTTTCTATACTACGATTTCACATTACCTGGAATTCTATATTGATATCATGCTGCACCTATTTGAATGTCATATTCAGAAATATTATAAAATTAAAATTAGTCACTGACATACTAATAATTCTAAAGAAACAAATGTAACCTGTTGAGAATATTTTGCATATTTTGGTTTAAATTAAGTGCAAGGCATCACAATTTGAAGTAACTTTAGTTTTTCCCTAGAGAATAGATGTTAAAACCAATTTTATTAATTAATTTTAGTAAACATTAGAATCTAAATCCAGTTTCAAATAAAGACAACCAATATTTCTTAGGTATAAAAAAAATGAGCCTTTTAAAATAGTTGATACGTCCTTCAAAAAAACTCATAAATCTTAAGAACCCCAATGAGTCCATTTTCAGTGTAGTGCACTGTGGTTTAGCTCCATTATTCTCATTATGACTAATTGGCGTCGGGCAGTTAAACTTGCCATTCTACACTGAAAATGAAACAAGTACAATAGTAAGCTGTGCATATCCTTCAAATATGTTTAATATCCTATTGCTGTACTTAAGTTTTACTGAACAGGACAAGCTTCACTGAGGTTGTTGTCTTCTACATAGCCAGAAGTAAGCAAACCACTGAACATTCTAAATGGACAGTTACTACTAACTGAGGCAAGCAGTCAGGAAGTGTGGACCAATGTCTTACTGTCTTCACTTACTAGCCACCTGATCCTAAATGGAGTATTAGTTTTCTATTGCTGTGTAGCAAATGACTACATACTTAGTGTTTTAACAAGAATGTGTATTTCTCCATCTGTGGGTCAAAAGTCTAAACACAGTTTCACTAGGTGCTCTGCTCCGGGTCTCACAAGGATGAGATCTGGGTTTTAGCTAGCCTACATTTCCATCAGGAGACAAGCCTGCACACTTTTTCAGCATGTGGGCAAAGTTCATTTTCTTGTGGTTTTTTGACTGAGGGCCCCAGCCTCTTGCTGGGTTTTGACTGGAAGCCATCTTCAGCTTCTAGAAGCTGCCTGTGGTTCCCTGCCATGTGGCCCTCTCACCATCTCACAGACCCACCTCTCAAACTATGGCAGCTTACTTCTTCAAGGCTGGCAGGAGAATCTCTCTCTCTCTCTAGTCTTCTAAGATGAAGGATTGTATACGTAGTGTAACCTAATCACGGGAGTGACTATCCTATCACCTTTGCCATATTCTATTGGGTAGAAGCATGTTTCATGTCCTGCCCACACTCAAGGAGTGGAGACCCCACAAGGTTGTGACTCCTTAAAGTGGACCCTATGAAGTTTCCACCACAAATGCCATCATCTGCTTAGTCGGTCCCATTGATAACTGTTTTACTCCATATCAAATGTAGACTTGTCATTTTCTTTGTAACATTTCCAGATTTTTTTTTTACTTTTTTTCTTGAATTTCCTATTTTATTTCCTCTCTCATAACTTTCCATCTATTTTTTTCTCACATGGCTTTTTGTCTTCCTTAATTGGTATAGGTAGGCCCATGAGCTCTGTCTTACTAAAGGCTTACCAGAGATCACATTTCTTCCTCATCTAGCAGTCTTTTGTTAAAGTTATCCCTGTAAGTCACAAAAAAACTATTGGGTAAATTACCTTTCTCTCTCAAACATGGTTGTGTCTCTACAAGTAGCCAAGACTATTCTCATCAAACTCTTTGCAAAATAGATTAGTCTAATGTGATAAAATCTGGCCAGTAATACAGTTTTCCTGAGGTTAATTGTTATGCTTCACTCATAATCCACTGGATTATGTTTCAATTTAAAATAACCATCTGAACACCTCTAGGTAAATGCTTGGTTGGGTAAAAATCTTTTTGAACAAATATGAAATTACTAGTTGTTCTTAGTTCATGAGTAAACACAAAAAATAATGTATAATTATGATTAATAGATTTATTTGAAAAGATGACTTCCATATAAATGCCATTTTTGTTTGATCAAAATTAGTATTGCAGAATTCAATAATACAATTTGTCATACTAGCCTATAAAAATAATTTCTCAGATAAAATTACATCATATTGCATCTTTCACATCTCCATAGGAAATCTGATAACTAAGTGAGATAAGGGATGTGTATTAGTCAGCCAAAGGGGTACTGATGCAAAATACCAGAAATTTGTTGGCTTTCATAAAGGGTATTTATATGGGGTAGAAGCTTTCAGTTACTGGGCCATAAAGCATAAGTTACTTTCCTCACCAAAGTCCATTGCCACGTATTGGGGCAAGATGGCTGCTGATGTTCAGCCTTCCTCTTCCTCTTAAGGCTCCATGGTCCCAGCTTCTTACAATATCGGCTGTAGACCTTCAGACTTTCTAGGCTTTGTCTATCTCCCTGGGGTTCAAGTCTCTCTGGGCTCAGGCTTGTTTCTTTCCACAAGGTCAGCTGAAGAATATCAGGAGAAATGGCTCTGTCTCTCTTCCCAGGGCTTTTTCTCTTTCCTCACGACCAGCTCCTCTATGTGCTTACTTCCCAGAGCAATAGCTCAAAAACTCAGCATCAAAACTCTAACTCTGTCCTTTGCCACGTCTTTTATCTGTGAGTCCCCAACCACCAAGAGGCAGGGACTCACAGATATCCTATTGCTGTACTTAAATTTTACTCACCAGGACAAGCTTCACTGAGGTTGTGAAGCTTGTCATGTGGTCCTCTCACCATCTCACAGACCCACCTCTCAAACTATGGCAACTTACTTCTTCAAGGCTGGCAGGAGAATCTCTCTCACTCTAGTCTTCTAAGAGTGACATGGCCCAATCAAAGCCCTAAATTATAATTTAATCAAGCCCAGGGACAGACCACTTTATAAACATAATCAAATATTTATTTTTGAAATTCATAAATAATGCCAAACCACTACAGGATATAATGGGGGCATTTTTCAAGAAATAATTTTGGTGGAGTTATTATTATCATCATTATTTCTAACTTTCTGACTTCTATAAGTACACATTGTTGCCTTTGAATACCAGTTTCTTTCCATATTATTCTAAATTTTTATTAAATCTTGTATTTCTCTAACATACTAAACAAATCTGTGATAGACGGGAGCTCAATCTCTTGAACCACATCCATTTCACTGTTGTTTTTTTTTGTCATTATCATAAGATAGTTCAGAATTGTGGATAGATCTGGGTTTTAATTCATTCTCAGTCTCCTATAGGCAATGAGATCATGAATATATTTCATTATTCTTCATCTGTAAGCTAAGAATAATAGATACTTTGCAGAATTGTTTTGAGAATTCACAATATTGAATTCAATGTAAGAAACTCAATAGTTGTCTAATAATTAAAAGCTGTTATGCATTACGCACTTTCACCTAATTTGATAAGTTTAAAAATAAATTTTATATTATAGTGGAGGGAACTCTGGATTTGGATTCAGTTAATCTAGATCAAAACCCTAAATCTGTGGCTTTGAACCAGTTCCACTTGTTCTAATGGAACATTGAACAGAGAGAGTTTTGCTCAGCTCCTCTGGGGCCCATTCTCAGCAATCTACACACTCTCACTAGGCAATCTTGGTCATTTCCAAGAATTAAATACTTGCTAAGGTCTGATGATACCACATTTCTACCTCTCGTCCAAAAATTTCTTCTGAGTTTATAAATAAGCTGCCTATTTGACATCTCTACTTGGATGTCTCAAGGATACCTCATATTTAATACGCCTAAAACTGAATTATTTTACAAATCTGTGTTTCTCAACTTTCATAAATATTTTTATTCCCCTCTTAGCATCTCCTCTACCATCCATATACTTTCTCTTGTTAGAAACAAGTATATCTTATTTACACCTTTCTCTCCTCATCCACTAGAGAAAATTTGTTCTCAAATCACTTAATTTTTACTCCCATAATATAGCTCAAATCTGTCACTTTTCCCCATATTTCTATGAACCTATTTCAATCTATCACCATTTCTTGCCTTGATCACTGAAAGAGGTTCCTAAGCATCCACACTGCTATCACTCTAGTTTACCTTCAACTCAATCTCAGAGAAGCCAAATTTACTCTTTTTAAAACACAAATTACATTATGTCTGCCCTCTGCTTCATAATAGCTTTTCTTTGCATTTAAGGGAGGAAAAGGCTTCAAATCAAAATTGTTATCATGAATGGTATGATCAGGCTTCAGCTTTTCTCTCTAACCTCCCACATCATTATACAACTTTCACTAGTTAGCAGGCATGAGCACTTCAGTCTAAATTTTACTCTAGTTCTTGACTATATACTAATATCATTGTCACCATACGGCCTTCACACATTCCAAATCTCTGTCTGGCAGGCTTCTCTCTTCTCATCTTACCCTGCTAACCTTTATTTCTCTTAAAATAAAGTCTTCCATCCCCAGAAGATTTTCTTGACCTTTTATGTTCCATGTACACACCCTATCTCATAACATTCTGTGGTTTTCTTTAATCACATGTATATTTATGTGTAAAAAAATATTGCAATTAAAAATATATATGTATGAGAAAATTATTTGTTTATATCTTTCTCTGTGTTTAGTCAATGACCTCTTTAATAAAGTATTGAACCTATTTTTCCCCACTGTATCCTTAGTTACCATCATGGTGTGTTAAGCATATTTAATGTAAATAATGACTTTTATGTTTCTAAGTAGATCAATGGCAGAATGAATGAATGATTCCTGGCCTCATCTCTTCCAACTCTAAAATGAGAACAGAATATCTTTTTATCTAACATAAGGATGTTATTTGGCTCATGTGTATGAAGTTTTTAAATGTCATTTATTAAATATAAGATGAAGTATGCTAAGCATGGATGATTTTACATTGGATTATCTCAGAACCAAATCTTAGTAATGTTTCAAGTATTCTATTTTAGTGGTAATCTCAGCAAGCACTAGTAAGGCAATCAGGAAGAGAGGCAGGAAGTAAATGATAATCAGTAAATTACTATTGTGGACAACAGGGGCTCGACTCCACAAAGGAAATCTGGGAGATGATGTAAATCAAAAAATTATTGTCTGAGTCATGTATATAGGTAAAAATGCCTCGTTTCTGGGAGACAAGGAAAATGGGCATTCTTCCTCGATTTCCTGTCATTTTTCAAAAAACACCCATAACTCTGGTTTACTTTTAAAAGTTGTATTTATTTATTTGTTTATATTAAAACAATTACGCACAACATACAAGATTCCCACACATCAACCCCCCCCCCCAACAGCACTTGCTTTGTTGTGGAATATTTGTTACAAATGATGAAAAAAATGACCAAAATATTACTGCTAACTATAGTCCATAGCTTACCTTTGGTGTATTTCTTCCATATACCACCCTATTATTGATATCATGCATTAGTATTTTATGTTTGTTATAGTTCATCAGAGAATGTTCTCATATTTGTACTGTTAACCACAGTACATCATCCACTGCGGGGTTTACTCTATTATACAGTCCATGCCTTGTACAATCCATCCCAAGTATACACTCTGTGGCTCTCAGATTCGTCACAGAGTTGTGCTGTCATCACCTCAGTCAATTGTATAATGTTTTCATTACTCCAAAAGGAAAATCCCATACTCCCTTATACCTCCTATTTTTGACCCTTAGCATTGGCATAGTACCATCTTTGCCATTGATGCAAAAATATTACAATATTACTGTTAACTCTATTCCATAAGTTACATTAGTTGGTTTTATTCTGCTCTCAGACAGAGTGAACTGCCCAGCAATTTCCATCTGATCACAGGTAGGCAGAAAACAAGGAAGACCCCTCTAGGGAAAAATCCACAGGTCCTTATAGTTCCTAGTGCATAGGAACACAGTGAGAAGAACCCACACGATAAGGACATACAGGTGGGCAACCAGCTGGTGATTTTCATTACAGTTAGTGATTCGAAAATTTGAGCATGCTTTATTTAAAGAAGCTGAAAGCAATCTTACACCAGT
>PVKH010007791.1:0-19939 GCA_004027955.1 Chaetophractus vellerosus | reverse complement strand
TCTTTAGGCAGCACCAGGAACCAATCCTGGGACCTTCTGGAGTGGGAGAGAGGCACTCAATCTCTTGCACCACCTCAGCTCCATGGTGTGCTGCGTCTCTTATTGTCTCTCCTCTGTGTCTTTTTTTGTTGCATCATCTTGCTGCCCCAGCTCTCCATGCAGGCCAGCTTACCATGCGGGCCAGCTCGCCATGTGGGCCAGCTTGCCTTCACCATGAGGCCCCGGAAATTGAACCCTGGACCTCCTATGTGGTAGATGGAAGCCCAGTCGCCCGAGCTTCATTTCTCCTAACTTTCCTTAGATGATGCACTTTCCCCTGGCGTTAGCCAAGGTCTTCTGATCTAATTGGCTCTATCTCTGTTATTTAATGATTGTTTATGTCTGAATCCTTGGAGGGCGAAAAAGAAAAAGAAAAAAAAAAGGAAAGGAAAGGGAAAGGGAAGAATAGAAAAGAGGGAGGGAGGAAGGGAAGGAGGGAAGGAGAGAGGGAGGGAGGGAGGGAAGGAAGGAAGGAGGGAAGCCAGGCAGCAGCAAAACATGTTTGGTCCCTATATCAATCTAGTTACCCATACTACCTGGACACATTTAAGAGTCATTAAAGCTAATGGCTTTTTCTCTTTTGGGTTGAGAATTGCTAACATTGATAAGAATGACACCTTCATATTTTTAGAAGCCTATTCTATTAATAAATTTATAGATAAAATGCTGAATTTAGAAATGGCTGCAGTTTGATTCTTTTTAATTAATTTTAAACCAACAAAAGCCACTGATTTAATCCACATAATTGCTTACAAATTGTTAAATTTTGTTTGCATAATCATCAGATTTAATAAATACTTTATTGAATAAACTCCTTTGGTTATCTTTAGCATTTTGCTTTGGCCTGTATTGTAATATTTAAAATTTCTATGTTCTTTACGCCTCTCTATACTCCAATATTTGGGGTACTCGTGAAAGGAAGGGAATAGAGCTCAACTTTTGGACTATTTTAAAATCTAGAACAGACCTTTGTACTTAGGAGCTGCTCTGTAAATATTTGTTGGGTTTCTCAATTCTGAGGAGAGGTTAGTATTAAGAAGATGTTTTAAATACTTGCTCATAAGGTTGAATGCCTAATTCTTTATGCTTTTTCTTTTCTCTTTAGCAACACTGTTTCCCCCTCACCCCCACCCATTTGCGAGGTGTTAGCTAGAGTCTTTGCTGTGTAATTCTTAGTTCTTTAGAAATTCAAAGTTCTTGGCTCAGTCTCTTGGGTTATCCAGTTTTTTATAAGTGCCGTAAATTTGATGACCATCAAGGGCTGTCAAACAACACACAGTGATCAAAATAGTTCCCTCTTCTGACATTTGGTATTTGGAAAAACAGCTCCATAAATTCTGGTCAACAGAAACTCTTTGTGATTTCAAAAATCAGAAAGTGATGTGGTGACACAGATTTGAGCAGTTAGAAAAGAAATTGTTCTGTAAGTGCTCAAAATATCTTGTAGGTGCTTTTTAGCATGACTAGTGGTTGACTTTGCCTTTGCATTGAAATTATAATAGAACTTATGCAAGCTCCCAAGGTTACAAGAGACATTGTAGGAGGTGACATTCTTGCAAGGTGATGTGTCTGCGGGAGGAATAATGGTTTCGGTGGGTGAGAGTGGCAAGGCGACGACTTCTGCAAAGAAGAAAGTGGATTTAAATTTTATTTATCAGGTTCTTAGGGAAGAGGGATAGTGTTGTTGGTAACTACCATAAGGAAGCCCTCACCTTAAACTAAAGCCTAGAAGCAAGAGCTGCTAACACATTTCCCTTCTTCCATTCATTTTGTGCTCCAATCCTTTTTGCACATGATTGCAAACTCCTCATCTTTTGACTACATTTTTATCTTATCGCCATCTTTATTGCTTATTATGTCAAACCCAAGCTGACTCCAGGAGAGTGAAAAAATCTATTCAACTGAAAATGAAGAGGCCAGGTCTCTGGTCTTTCTCTGTGTCTGTCCAGCCATGTAAACTTGAGCAATGCGCACAGCCTTTCTGTGGTCATTGTCTCTTTGAAAGGAAAGACTTTGTACTACAGGATTTCTAAGATCACGCCTATCTCCAAAAGTGACTCAGACACCACAATTCATTTTCAATCCCTGCAATTCCTCTTGATCACACTGCTTTCCCAGGCTGTCTTCCTCTTAGTTTGAAACACAGTGTGTAAAGATATACCATTCTGTACCTGCATGGTATATTTTTTTAATTCACATTGGAATCCCTTTAGGCAGAGTATTGTCTCTCTAGCTCCATATTTTTTATTGCCTTGCATACCCCATGCCTTCCTTACCTAGTAGGCACTAGCAAGGTGTTGAGTCTGCAAGGTCGTCTACCTGCTGTTCGTTTGTACTTGCCTAGTTTTAATTAACGCGTATCTCCCTCCCCATCTCTCAAACCTCGCACTCCCCCCTTCTCAGCCTCTGTCTTTGCAACCGTCCTCAACTAATGCCTCTTCTTCCAAGATTTGATTCATTGTCATCTCTTTCAGGAGGCTATATAAGAGTAATACATCCTGGAAGCATCACTGTAAGTTGAAATTGGAAAGGCTTCCATTGATAATAAAGAGTTGTAGGATTCTAGTCCCAGCTCTGCCACAAGGACAAGGAAATTAGCCACTTTAGGTCTCACTTGTCTACTTTTTGTATAAAGACTTGGCGATAGAGATGGGCACTGGAGAACATCAGAGAATGCATGCTCCAACAGCTTCATGGGTGGGTAGAGAATATAAGTGAGTGAAGAAGACATGGAATAAGACCATAGAGAATGCTGGAGACTGAGATTAACAGGAGAGGCATTCTATTATTTCTTTTTAAAGTAATTTGCATACCAAGCCAAACATGCTTGCCTGTTGAATTTGAACCCTAGGGAACTGAAGTACAAGTTCTAAAGTAGTTGCCTCTATGATGCCCTTGGATTCTAAGGGACAATCTTTGAATATCTGTTCTTTCAGTTCTCATTGCATCTCTGTTAGAATATATCATTGTATGTGAACTACTATATTTCTTGGTAATCTTTTTTCCTTAAATTGTTTCTTCTGCCTTGACTCTTGACTCATATATATTATGAGCATTCTTTTTTCATTTTTTAGAAGCCCCAATAACACCTACCTTATGCTGCTGCCCACATTGACTCTCAGAAAAAGCTTGCTGAAATTTGCATTGGAGATGACTAGAAGTTAAGAGTTGAGAAGGCCATATGAAAATAAGAAAGAGTGGAGGAAAAGTATTTGAAACTGCGTAAGAAGACACTGCAAGAGAGAAGCCAAGATGCAGGAGGGCTGGTCCTTTGACCACACAGGGGAACACAGGCTTCCAGTGCTGTTTGGGGGACCCAGTGTTTCCCCAAATGTGGAGCTTCTGTGGTAGACAGCTCAGCTGAGTATATTAATCTATTGGAAAAGTATCTGTGTATTTAGGCATGTGTTAGAAAAATACTGATTTCCCTAGATGATTTCCCATCTCTAGAAGTAACAGAGTTTTCTTATTAAATTTAGAAAACTATTATTTATATAATAGAATATGTAGCCTGTGGATTTAGCAAAAATCATGCAAGTGGTATTCAAATAACTGTGTTTCGGAAATCTCTTAGTTTTTCAAATGAAGAAATCGACATAGCAAAGATCACACAGTGAATAAATGGCAGCATTGGACTAAATCTCAGGTGTCATGGATGGAGCCTGCATGCTGGGTGCCCACCCCTTGCTGTGCTGCCCACTGTTGGGTGGGTTTCATACTCTTTTTACTCTGCTGTCCATGCAAAATGGGCATAGGGAGCCCAAACTCCAGGGTTGTCTGAGCTTGTCTAGGGATGTGTGCTGGCCCTAACACTTTGAGAAAGTTCCATAAATGAGTTTTTCCCTTTCCCATATGCCACCCACCAGCCTTCCTGAGTCACAATTTGGTTGAGAAGTCCATAGAAACGTAAGAGTGATTTCCCAATCCTTTCTGAAATATTTGCAGAATATTTAGATACATCTACATTGCCCTTTCAAAAGAATTTCACCCAGAGTATCAATTTTAATTCTTTCATGAACCCAAGAGGTTAAGAGCAGAAAGCTTTATTATCCCCAGTTTTCAACACAAAGAAAGTGAATGTCCCATGGCCACATGGTGATCCAATAACAGCTGTGGCTCCTCTCTCACAGCCTGCTGTTCTTTCCTCTCCTTTCCTTTTCCCTCAGAAAGAAAAACACAGACTGAGCCTAACCAAAGCATAAATGCTAGGCTCAATCCCATATTTATATTTTACAATGTTGATTTCTTCGAAATAGATGTCTGAGCCTTGTCTTCAATGAATTGCCCTTGGAGGTAAATGACTAACTTGTTACAAAGAGAAAATTTGTCCATTAAAATCCTGTGCCTTTTCTTGAGATCCACTACTTCTGTCCACTACCTGTGCACCTTGCTTCTATTTTGTCATGTCTAAATAAAAGGTCCCAAACTTCCCCGAGGTAAAACTAACGCATTTTAAAGACTGCTACATTGGCAATATCTAAGGGGTTCACCACTGTTCCAGAAAAGGGTGGATTTGCTTGGCTAAGGTGTGTGTATAGTCATACATGCCTTCACACATACACACACACACATAATTCCACAAGTCGCATTTCCGTTTATGATCTGCATGATCTCCTCTGGCATTAGCAGGAGTTACCTACATTTGCCATTGTCCCAGGGAATGTTGGGACTGGGTTTCATTCATAAAATACCCCACTGAAGATTGCATCTTTCCAATCCTTTTCTCCCAAACAAGTGGAATGTTCCCAAGAGCTTTGTATGCTGGTTTATGCCCACTCCTTAATACATTTGTGTCAGCAGTCATATTGCTTTATTAAGTCAAGCTGTTTCAGTGTGGATAGGGAATGTAACAAGTGTAGCAGGATTTCTAATCACAGCGAACCCGCTTAGCTCCACTATCTGTAGCTGGTTACCAGCAACTGTCCCTTTTTTAACGGGCTTCCTTTGCCAAGGGATGAAATACAGTGTTTTCAGAAACCCATTAAAAGACACAGCCTATTGTTGCTGCCCTCAGCCATACAGTGGGAATTCAGCTTTTATCCTCTGTGTCAGGGGAAATTCTTCTCAAGAATTTATGTGTGGGCTCTATCTAGCCAGCACTCCCTCACACACTTAGTATTTTATGTCTTGCACCAAAGTCCACTTGCTGATGGATGTTGTACCGGCTCATCTAGGCTGCTTACGTTTCCCTGGAAGTTGAGGCGACATTGCACATTTAAATATAAAATCATTAGAAACTAAAAGAACATGGCAAGACATAGCCTCTCTTTCCCCAAAACATCCAGAGTATATCTAGAACCTTCTTGGAACTTTGCTGCTGATACATTTGTCACCCCATCTACGAGAAGCCCCTCTTTCTGGATTGAAACTGGCTACCCATTCAAGCATACATTCAACTCCCACCCTGGGAAGCAACCCGCTTCCATCATCTCTAGAAAGTCATCCTCCAGCATCTTATTTGAACAACTTCAGTAAAGCAGAATCACTGATGTCCTCAGGAAGGCAAGTCCACATGGGGTAGTTCAGCATGTTGTAAATGTACTCCTGTGTTAAGCAGAAATTTCAAAATTTTCCTGAAACCAGACTGAATAGGTTCCTGCAAAGTGGTGGGTGGAAGTATATTGCACAACTTGTATAACACGGAAGATTTCATGAAGCAGACCCCTGAATTAATAACACCACTGGTCTGTCTGTCCTGGGCTGTTAGCAGAAGTTGTTCTGTCCTGAATGCCAAGTTTTGTTCGAGGATGCCTCAGTTCCACATTCAGTCGAGGCTTTCCTTTGTGCCAACGATGGCCTAAGTTTAACTGTACCTGTGGATATGTCCCAATATTTCCTCTTTAGTTAAAATTGATATATCATGTTTAAAGACCACCCATTTGCTCTGGAAAGTAGTGAGGAATCAGATATACTGGGAAAAGGGCATTTTACTCTATCTTGCAGCCTTTTCTTGTAACTCTTTAAGTCTCCCCTTCCTTCTTACCTACACTTTCTACTTCTTTATAATTCTGAGATAGGTGGTGATTGAATATACACACACAACATATAAATATATAATGTAGAATAAATTGGAGTCAGACTTCCTAATTTTTAGACCTAAAGCCATGCCGTATCAACCATGTCATTCTCAGCAATTCATTTCAATTCATTTAACTCATCTTTAAAGTGAGAATAATAATGAGATCTATCTCAGAGCATCGCTATGGGGAGCAAATTCTGGTTGATACATGTGAAAGGACTTTTTAAAATATAGAGAACTCTGCAAATGTTAATGATCGTCTTTCTTCTATGGCAAAGGCAGTCAGAAAAGGCCATTTTCATCACATTCTTCGGCTTGGATATAGCCACCATGTTGAATGCAGTGAAGGAGGAGAGGCCAAACTAGATCTCCCGGGAGGAGTTCCCACTGAAGGTGTGATTCATCCATTCCCTGCTGTCAGTGTGAACAGAGGAGAAGGTCTGGTCCAAAGCACATGCTTGTCCTTGCGCAGCCAGCCAGCTTCTGGACAGTGAGTTAGAGTGCACCATGCAGCTTGTTCCTACATGAGCCATTAAATGGATCTGTCTTCTCGAACGGTTTCTCCCGTGGGTGTAAGTAACAACTTTACCCTTGATAGTTTGTCAGGAGTAAGTGATAATTGAGCAGGGAGCTCACAAGTTGGTGTTCTTGAATACAGTGACACCCATAGTGAAGTTCACACTCTGATAATCATTAGAGCAGTTTGTTATACTGCAACTTGCATTCAAAATTTTATTTGCACCCAGAAGACATGACCAGCACCTCCTAAGAGGCAGTAATCTTATCTGTGGTTCAATTCAGCACCACTGCATACAGTTGTGGAGGTTGTGCACTGCACAAGCATAGGGCATATCATGCATGCCATAGCCATCATGGATTTGTATGTTTACACAAATGTATATTCCAACAGGTTTTTGTTCCACCAGTCCAATGTTTTACAATATCTTTCTAGCAGATGGAAGTACAGTAAGATGCTTCATGGACTACCTAAAAGGATAACTTTCTCTTGTTTTAAAGAATTATACCTCTGTATGTGAGCTTTCCCTACCTCGGGCAGAATGATAGCCCATCCTTCTCAGACTAAAGTGCATAAAACTTACTTTTAAACATCTTCCAAGGAGAATCTTCAGGTTATGTTCCAAAGCTTGTAGCTGTTCCTAGATAAAAGCAAATTCAGGGGCTGAAAAGTCAACTTGATTTGCTCAACACATGTCCGCAGTGCCCTGTTCTAGGGAAAATAGATGGCAGGTTCTCCGGACACTCAGCAGCATGAGACAGATGCAGTGAGGGCTTTGTTGGATGTTGCAGATTGTAAATATAAGGTGAGAGTATAGAGATGAGAGTGAGGCAGTGGCGTTTGCACTGGAGGAGTTGAGGCAGGGCTGATCAAGGAAGGGGAGATCCCACCGAATCATCTATGAGAAACAGACCCTCTCCCTGTATCCACGCAACATCCATTTACAGGAGAAGATCCAAAATGCTTTTGCATGTAATTCTTCCTGTTTCAAGACTGCTCTTAAGGAAGCATCTTTAAGCAGCATTTTCACAGGCTTCCAAGCCACTACCTGAAGGGCAGGAAGTCGGTTTCCCACATTAGCCACAGCTGTGTCGGGAGCAGATGTAGCTAAGGGGATGAGCTCCTGCCTTCTACATTTGAGGTCCCTGGTTCAATCTCCTGTGCCTCCTTTAAAAACAACAACAAACAACTTTATTGAGCTGTCACAGGCACACAATAAAGCCACAGCTGTGGGTGGTGAAAGACTGGAGGGGCCATCAAAGCAGTTGCTGACTGAGCCCAGATTCCTCAACTGGTTAAAGGGTTGCAGGCTGAGTGTGGTGTGGCTGGAGGGACCTTTGGCAGGAAGGCCTTAGTTCTAGCCTCCTCTCTGTGCAGAGACAGATTGTGTACCTATTGTAAGTGTTGGCATCATTACAATGACATCTTCTCCTACAGAGAAGGAGACATCCATTTAAGGAAGAGATAGGCTTCCACTACTCTCTAGTCAGCAGTATTGTCTGTGTCAGGGCTGGAACCAGGTGGGATTCTGGGCATCGGATCCCTTACCCTAGGTTCCATGTTGCTTTGAGACGTTCTCCAGGAGTTCCAGGTATGCTTGGCTCAGGTCCTAAATGGACATTGCCCAGCTGGGCCACAGCCCCAGCTCCTGAGTTTTGAGTCAAGCGGTGGCTAGATTCATTGTAGCTGTGATGAATGGCATTATGCACATTGGGCTGGTCTATTTGGGGACGTTTCCCAACCCAGATGTACTCCTCTAACATTGACCCCATTTATGCTTCTGCTCGCTGAATGTCAGAGCTGTGAAAACATGCAAGCAGAGGTCCAGGGAGAGAAAGAGAGAGACAGAGACAGAAAGAGACAGAGATAGAGAGTGAGAGAAAGAGAGAGAGAGAGAGAAAGAAACAGAGACAAAGAGAGGAAATTACATTAAATGACTGGCACTGGCATCTTGAAGCCAAACCGCCCACTGGACATTTGTTCTTCCCTGGATATGTGCCCAGCCCCTGATGCTGCACAGTTCCAGGGGAGGCGAGGGCGTCCCGAGCTGCCTTGGGTAGTGTCTCCCTCCCCAGAGTGGCCCAGGAGAGAAGGCACTAAGTGCCCAGCTCTGCTGCTTTGCCAGAAGGCTCAGTCCACTCCTTAGATTACTTGTGGGTCCCCCAGGATGTTCCTGGGACATATTGAAACCCAGAAATCTCTTTTGTTACCATTTTGTCTCACTCAAGACATATAACCTCAGTTCTTTTTCATATCGTGTGGAAGAAAAGTGGGATTCAGTTATGATGTCGAAGAGCTGGGTCTCAGCCTTCATTTCCTGATTCCTCAACTAAGTTACTAGGTAACAGCGGACAAAGGATTCATTTCTTTCTCTTTATTAATACATCCTCTGTCTAAATCACAGAGCTGATGGGAGCATTAAACGAGATCATGACTGTGCAAATGCCTCAGAAATTAAAAGACATGTTTATATGGTGTTGTACCACAATAGCAATAATGTGGCCAATAAGAATAATGACAGTTGTCAAGTTTTGAGCCCTCACTCTGTTTCAAGCACTATGTTGAGTATTCATCAACTTTATCTCTTTTAGCCCTCACAGAAGCCCCATGAGCTAGATACAGGTAGTATTCCATTATTATCCCACATTCTTCTGGAGACTTCCAATATTTAAACATATTTTCCTAGGTCTTCCAATTGTATGGCAGAGCCAGTATTCAACCCCTGGCCCAGCCCAGAACCTGTTCTCCTAAAACCATCATACTCTACTATTTTCCAATAGTATAGTAATTGATAATAATAATTTTAGTAAACAACGGCCTGAAAGATTGATGTTCTTCTGTTCATCTGATGAGGGAAGATGGTGAAGGCTCAGCACATCAGTGTAAATTGTGCAGAACTTGCTCATGGAGGTGATCTTTAGCTGCCAAATAAATCTCATTTACGAGCATCTGGGGCTCTGGCTTTGCCTGCAGTTTCTGGAATGGGTAGACTGACATAGTAATATCTTGTCCAGTCCTCTGGTTCCAGGTAAGAGGCTGTAACTGCTTGTTTCCCCTGTTTGAGGTGACCCCACCTCTTTGCTTGGTTCTTTAGTTTCGTTTTGTTTTGTTTTCAGCATAGGGATTTAAAGGAGCAGCTAATATACCACCTCACTCACAGAAACCAATGGAAAAAGGCAGGGAAACTGAGGAACAGGCCAGAGGTTGGGATATTATCGTATTCTCAGAGCATGAGAGAGAATTCAAGGTTCCCGGAGAGCAAAGAGTTGAGACAACCCTCATTACACGTTATCATAAGCTCCACTGTGCCTATTTTGTGGGGATCACAAGGACTTTTTAAAAAAAGGTGTTAATTGGCAATTGAATTAAGCATTTAAGGACATATGCCTTACCTTTTAGGTTGTACCTCTTTCTGATGACCGCCAGGCATTCCTTCCAAAATATTTAGGAGGCAATTGTTACCTGCTAGGCTTGATGGCAGATTCTGGAGACCAACTTCTAAAGGCTGGACACATCTCTGCCCTCATTATGCTGACAGTCCCACAGCCCCCACAAAAGGTCTGGTGGCACCACAGCTGCAGTCAGGCTCTGGGCAGTTCTCAACATTCACAGTGTTTCTTTCTGGAAACTTGCTCGGATCACTGAGCTTTATGATAATTGTTCCAAGCAGGATGCTCTTTTTGCTTCTTGGCTCATAAGTAAATGTGGCTCTCCTCAGATGGTACATACACCTATAGAGTTAGCAGAAAATTTAGATGTCCATTTACTAACTTTATTTTTGTGTGTGTGCTGCAAGCGTCAGTTCAGATTTTGATGGTCAAACACACCTTGTAATGGGCTTTGGTAATTTAACTCCCAGGAACGGCTTGGTTACAGAACCCCATAAAAGTTTATTGACTTCTGCTTGCTGGCTTAGGCTGTAGGTTAGAACGTACCTCAGAAATTAGCTTCATCCAGTTTAATGACTTCATTACAAAGCAGTTTGCGGGCTCGCGAGCACTCTTAATATATTTTTTAACACCAGTTTGTAGCTATCTTGAGCTGTCTGTGTGTAGCAGGAGAGGCGGGTTTGGCTCATTTAAATGGACAAGATAAAAATGTCACTGAAATGGGTTTTCCCTGTAGTGTCTGGGTGCTTGGGGACCTTCAGTGATATGGCCTGAGGTAATGGTTTGAACACTCCAGTGCTGTAAAGCAATCATTGTGTTAGCCATTGCTTTTGCTACAGGCAAATAAGTAGTGATGGATCATAGCCATTTAAAAATTACATTTACTGTTTATATAAAACGAAAGACTATAGATGTTGATGGATACTTTGGCCATCCAGCATCGAATATACTCGATTTTTTTCCCTGTGCCTAAACAGGGTTTTACAGGAGGCCTATTAACCCTTTTCAGATTCTTTAAGACATGTTATTGCACATAAATAATGAATTTTGCAGTGCGTTGTACATAAATATGGTGACCCTATCAAGCTAACTTCTTGCTATTCTGTTATTGGACTGGTGTATTCAAATTCTTAAAAATTTTTCTTTTAAATAGAATTAAAAATTTTTCTTTTTAATTGTAAAATGAACACATGGTGACTTTGGGAAAACTAGAAAATCACTAAAGAGTACCGTATCATCCATAATCTTGCCACCCAGATAGGACTGCTATTAACATTTTGGTACCTATTCTTCTAGGCTTTGTGTGTGTAAGAGAGAGAGAGAGGGAGAGAGAAAGTGGAGGCTGGGGATCATATTTTTCAGCCTTTTTTTTTCTACGTGATTTACACTAATTCTTCAGTGTGGAATATAAATTTAGGTTGCAAAGCACCCTCCCTATAGATGAACCACTAACCACTTCACTATTGTTATTTCTGGGACGTCATTATTGTCACAATGCTTGTGTATTTGTAACTTTTTTGGTGCATATTTTAAACGATTTTAAAATTATTTCTTAATGATAATTTCTTAAATGGAATTGCTGAGTAGTGGTACATCTCTGGTACGTTGCCTTTCAGTTCTGACTTTCTTTGAGGAATCCCAGTGTGGCTGTGCTGTACAGTATTACTTGAACCCATAGCATGGTCTTGATTCTTAATTCTTTCCCTTACCTTTTCCTCCAGCCATCTCCACAGGCTCATCTGGGTCCCTTTGCCGCAGGCCTGCTTTCTCCTTTGTGAGGGAAGCCCCTGGAGGGTTCAACCAGATAGCCTTGCATTCCTGCTATCTTGTTGGCTGGTTTACAGGATATCCCTACTAATTATGAACAGGCGCTTGGCACAAGCCTCCAGATAGATCTTAAGAACCGAACATCAGGATTCTCTACTAAATTTTCAAATCCCAAGATAAAAACTCCCTCTTCTATACACAACAATATTGACAAAAATAAAAAATAGCAATTAGCATAATAGCTAGCATAATACCAATGAGCCAGACTTGGATTATCTAATTCAACTCTTGGGAAAATAATTTCCTTGGACTAATTCCAGAATATTCTTTTGCCTTGTGGTGGGGGCTGGGAAGGAGTTTGTGATTGTTTAATTGATTTCTTGGTCCTGATAGGATGTCCTCATTGATTTTCATTTCTTTCATGTTTCACAAGTATGGAAAGGGAGGCAGTGAGGGGTGGGGAGTGGCAGGAAGAATTGCAAATCCACAAAATGTGAGATATCATTTTGCATGAGAAAACTGAGGACTAGAAAGGTTAGGGAACTTTTCCTAGGTCACAAGTGAATTTGTGTCAAAGCCAAGTTTAAAATCCAATCTTCAGTATTGTAACCATGAGACAGGCCCATGTGACAATTTAAATGTAATCTATAATTAAAATTAAATAAAATTTAAAATTTTGTCCCTTTGTCCGTCTAGCCACATTTTAAGTGTTCAGTATTCACATGTAAGTAATGGCCACTGTACTGGACAGTGCAGCTATAGAACATTTCTACTATGACAAAAGTTCTATTGGACTGCTCTGCTACTTAACTTCCAATCTAATACTGGTTTCAATACTCCCATTGAAACATTTTTTACAGTCATGGAATGCTTTCCAGAGTAACCTCACATATTGAAACTCGATGTGCAGGCTTTTTGAAAGTAATACCTACATTTATTAAAGCATGCTGTGATGTCACTATATTTAAACTATCCACACTGGATGCTTAATTTCCACTTTAGGTCTTTTAATACACAGGTCCCTTAGTTTTGCATTTTTCTTAAACTTATCAATTTGCACTTAACCATAAGTAATAGAGTGCTCAGCTCATACATATCAATGAGAATCCCCTTTAGGAGTGAAAGATTGCTTGTTTAATACCAAGGAGTATTTTGGAGAACGTCAAATCTCTTGACAGATGCATGTTGCCACAAGGATTTATTTTCTTCTCCTTGTAGCTAAAATAGCATCAGTTGCATTTTGCAATTTAACACTATTGGAGGAGAAGGATACAGAAAAATGATTTACAAATAGCAATTGTTGCTTCCCAGCTTACCTATTTCCATAAATGATTCAAAAATTTTATTCTGGATTTGGATATCAGGACCAATATTTGCAACTTCAACAAGCCTATCAGAAGGTGTTTGCCCTTGTTTCAGATAATAATGAATCTGAATCTGTTTCTTTTCCTGGCACACACATCTTTCTCCATTTGATATTGACTTTACCAATTGGCAAAGAGGTAACTATCTACAAGTTGTGATTTCAGTGTCTTAAAGGCTTACCCATATCTTCTTCATAATTGGCTGATACCTGGAACTCCATTGTTGAATTTCTGTTTCTTTAGCTTTTGTTCCTTTTAAAACAAAATAATCTCTGGTGGGGTAATATGTAATGGTAGGAGAGTATTTGAAGCATATGTATCTGTTAAGTAGAAGTTGGGAAGAGAGGATAGAGGTGGTGAGGGCATTTCAGATGAAGGATAAAGCATGTGTGAACACATAGAGATTTCTTTGGGGACAGCAATTATTTCTTTTTGCGTGGAGCACAGCTTATGTAAAGGACAGCACTGAGAATGAAGCTAAGGAGATAACCAAGAGCTCGAGTAAGAGGGATGCTGAAACATTTATAAAGCCCTTGGCCTTTATTTTATGAATGGGAAGGGGGCACTGGACGCATTTTAAGCAGAGGGGCACCATAACGGGTTTGTAATTGTGAAAGGTTTCTTTAGCAACAGTATGAAGGACGGCCTGAAGGAAGGTGATACTCAGAGAAATGATTGATTAGGAGGTTGTTGGTATAATCAAACCAAGGGCTTTTAAATGTCAGATCAAAGATGGCAGCAGTGATACTGGGAATGGAAAAGTCACAGGGATTCAGGAGACATTTGGAAATTACCCAGCCCTCCCCACTCCGCCTATTTTAATATAAATAAATCAGAGACCAGACCTTGTGACATTTCCCAAGCTTGATAGGTGATAAACACCAGCCTTTCTCTGGCTACTATCCTTACATTTACGGCTGCTCCCACATCCCTATTTGGCCCAATCATTACATATCGCTCTGTATTGTTACCTAGTTTTTCTGTTGCATACGCCTAGCCGTCTCAGCTAATATATAAGCCTCTAGAAGTCAGGGACCTTGGTTACCTTCCTTATGCATTTTCTAAGAGCACAAATAACAACTGAGTTAGAGGGTCCTTTTTATATCTAACCAGTCACCTAGGAGATTTTGAGAAATGAGGTCTCTTTGGTCCCAGATTTGGAGTTTCTGGTTAAGTAATTCTAGGGTGGAATCTAGGAACTTGTCCTTCTTTATGTTCAGCTGATTGAGCCAGGTATGTTTAAACGTTAGTCAGGATTTACAACTTGGATTTTGATCTTGTCTGGCTCTATGGTCTTAATCAAGTGTACAGGGTCACAATTTTCCTCTTTGAGAGATTGCAGGATTGAAGTGCATGGTGTCTAAGGTCACATCAGCCAAGGGCCTGGCCTAGGTGAGGTTGCTTCCTGGTCCATTGCTGATTCCACACCCTGGGAATAAAGTCTGGATTGTTTTCCCCCCAAATGTGTTGCCTTGCAGTCCCTCATGCCCATGTTCCCTGACACTCTTCCTCCCCCTCCCACATGGCCTCAGTGAGAGCTTCTCCTTAAGAGGAGTTCTCTTGCCTGGGGAGTCTCCATGCGAGCAGGCTGGGTAGGCACACAGTCAGAGAGAATTAATGGCGTTGTCGCCGCCCACCGCAAAGCGTGGTCGAGAGAGTCTTATGTGGAACACCAGATGGTGGTAGGTGGTCTTCAGAAGCCTGTGGGCCAGAGTCAGCTGTGCCCCTGCCTCTTGCCAGATTTCCACCTACGGTGCCTCCTGGGTTCCTGAGCAGCTCAGGTGTGTTGCAAGCTTGGAGATTGGATGAATAATTTTTCTGTGCCCTCTTCTTTGATGGGGAACTGTAGGATTTTTTCCTCTTCTGGGAAGACAGCCAGCTCCCTCTCATTTTACCACCAAGGATAAAGGGAAATTGATGTCCAATATTAATAAAGAAGCCTTATTTTTTTAAAGATTTATTTATTTACTTTTTTTTTTTAATGTATCACTCCCCTTCCCCAGATGGCCCTCTCATCTGTCAGCTCATTGTTTGCTCACCTTCTCCAGGAGGCATTGAGAACCGAAACCAGGACCTCCCACATGGGTGGGGAGTGCCTAATGGCCTGAGCCACAACTGTTCCCCACAGGCCACGGTGTCTGCTGGCTTGTGGCATCCGCTCATTGCAGCGGTGTGGCATCTGCTCATTGCGGAGGCTGAGGCACCTGCTCGTCTTCTTTAGGATGCACCAGGTCCTGAATCTGGGACTTCCCATGTGGTAGGCAGGCACCCAACTGATTGAGCCAAATCTGCTTCCCCTTATTTTTCTTTTCCTTCTTGACTGTATTTCATGGCAAGAAGTCATTTGTGAGTGGCTATTACCTAACTGGACTAGAATGTGGACCAGGAATGGGCCACTTATTCAGTGTGGGAAACCCAGAGGCTGAATGTCTCCATCAGTGCCCTGGTCCTCCATCTGCTCCCTAGCCGAGAACAAGCATCTTCCTAATTGCTTCACTGAGCCCCTATGCTTGGGATCTGCAGAAGGGTAAGGCCCAATGCCTTGGCATATCCATTGTACATGAGAAATTAACTTCTCTCTTAAGCTTCTTGAATGGTTTTATTTATATATCATCCCTGGGAAAATTGAGAAATAGGCACTCAAAGCAATTTATGTCTGAGGTTTGGATGAGGAACCCCTGCAGAGTAACACCTGTGTCTGGTCCCACCCCAGTCCACTGAAGGACACCACCTCAAGGGACTCGTCCTGAGGGCAGCAGTCTTGCTTTCACTTACACTAATGGTCCTCCTATTAGCTCATTATCCCCTCTCCCCACATTCTCAATCCCAACTGAACATCTCACAAGTTCTCAGAGGATATAGGGTGAGGGGAGAGGGAGACATTTTATAAACTAATTAAGTCTATGAACAGTGTTTACAGACTAAGGTAGATGTATCAAGTGAGAGAATACAAGCAGGAATGAAAAACTAAGAGAAAGAACTGAGAAAGAAAAAGTTGAGAGGAAGGCTGGCCTACGTTGACAGAGCAAAATCTTAGACCCAATACGTGACACACTTCTTAACTGGTTGCCCAGTTGGATTTTGCACAGCAACATTTTCCTTAAGGTCTGCGCTATGAAGTTGAGGCAGGTGAAGACTTCTCTCGGCTTCATGGAATTACAGTCTCAGAGGGAAGTAGATTGAATTAAATGGCCAGCCAAATAATTAATTACAAATGGCAACAAATGCTAAGAAGGAGAGTATTATCTTCTAGGAACACATAAACCAAAGAAACCTAGCAGGTCTGGTATATTGGAAATGCTCCCTGCCCCCCCCCCATCCCATTTATAAAGGACTCCAGTAAGAGGATTAAGACCCTCCCTGGGCTGTGCCTTAACTGAAGTAACCTATTCAAAAGGTCCTACTTACAATAGGTTTACATCCAGGAATGGATTAGCTTGAAGAACATGATTTTCTGAGGTCCATACTGTTTCAAACCACCATACCAAGGAAGTGGATTTTTCAGTGAGCATCTAAGGGAAGGAGGGGGAAGGAGAGGGAAGGAGGGGGAAGGAGGGCAAGTTTCTTGTACTCGTGCTTCCTTATATGACCAGAAGAAATTTACCAAATGGGTCTATCTTAGTTGTAAAAGTGTCTTCACTTCTGCTACTACCCTAGAGGCCTTCTTAGGAAACCCAGGTAGTGTGGAATTGAGTTCATTTGGAACTGAGTGGTTACTCTAGTCAGTGGACAGTAAGTCAGGTTTTGCATAGACACTGCAAGCCCAGAAGTCCAGCTCCTAGTTTCCTGGAAGTTGCAGCACCTGCCCTGAAGGTTGAGCTCATGCCAAACGAGGTTGTTCTCATAGCCCTGCAACCCACATGCAAGCACAGACTGGCACAGTTTTAAGAATAGAAAGAAGGTGGACCCCGACTGCATGGGTATAGAATGCTATCTGCCCTAAAGAGCTCTCTGCGCCTTTTGTAGTGTTTTACATTTTCAGAACTTTCTTACATCTCTTAATATTTCATGTGATATCCACACACCATCTGTATTTTATAGATTATAAAACCATCTCACAGAGGAACTAAATGACTCATCAAAGTTCACAAATGAGATTCTTTCTAGTTTTTTTTTTGTTGATTCTCATTCAGGAGTGACCCCATAATTAGAGTCCAAACCTTCTATTTAGAGCCAAATGACAATAAAGCTGAAATCAGAAATGTTGAAAAGACAGATCTAAGACAATATTTAGTCTAATTTCTTACACATACTCTACCATCTCCACTCCTACATAATAAAAATTTATATTCTCAAAAGTAATCTCACACTGCCTTGTAAATCATCAAAGAGAGATTTAATTTAGTTTGGTCCCATTAGGTGCATTTTATTGTACACTGAATCACTGGTATGGGATACATATGCCAACTCTTAGGAGGCAAGAATATCACAATAAGAAGAAAAATCCACTTGTTTGGCTCTTTTTTATAAACAGGAGGTCCCTATAGTAGCCCATTTCCAGTAACCAAGAAAAGCACACCCAGAAGTGGTTAGGAGGTTGGGAATGGCAGAGGTACTTTGGCTAGCCTGCAACCCTTTCCTGAAAAGCAAGGCTTTTCAAGAACATTTTTAAATAGCAAAGTGCACACAAGTGTATTTCAATGAAATAGTAGAAGAAATAGCTGTCTGCTCAAGACAACAAGCAAGTTTTCATGAGTGGAGCATAGAATAAAAGCTCAGCAGATTAACTGTATATTCTCATTTGCTGTGGTAGAACTTGAATTTTTATATTAAGTGTATATATGAATTTTAATTTCATTACTGCCCCTCCAATTTAGATATTCCTCCAGAAAGTCACAGTATTGTGCTACATCACTCAGACAAAAGAATAAAGTGATATGTCCCATCAAACCCAAGCACAGCAGATTTAACTGATGTTTCCACTTCTTTCAATATCAAAAATGTTTATTTATTTTTTTAAAACATACAATATGAATACTATTAAATGGTCCTTCTACTAAAAAGTGAAAATTTTCAACACTATTTTCCATCAGACAATATGGCACACATTTTAGTTTGCCAAAGGGCTGCCAATGCAAAGTATCAGAAATGGGTTGACTTTTATAAAGGGGATTTATCTGGGGCAAAAACTTACAGTTCTGAGTCTGTGAAAGATCCAAATCAAGGCACCATCAGAAAGAGGTGCTTTCTCACCAAAATCAGCCACTATTTATCCTGTTGTCTGGCCATGTCGCAAATCAAGATGGCCACCAATCTCTGCTGAGGTCTCTACCTTCCCTTCCAGGCTCACCATCTCTTGGAGCTCAGCCCTCAGAGTTCAGCTGTAAGCAACAGGCATAGGGCTTGTCTCTTTCTAGGCCTAGGCCTCTTCCATCAGTCTTGGCTGCTCTGCTTTCTTCCTGAGTTTAGCTGCAAGCTATCAGGCATATGACTTATCTCCCCCTTGGCCTCAGCTCTTTGAACTTCTAGAGAGATTTCACTCCTTGCGGATCAGCTGTGTGCAAAACTGAAGTCCTTTCTCTCACATTGCAGGATCAAATATGGAAGCATCCTTTATCTGTGTGTGTGTCTCTCTCTCTTTCCATTTTTATCAGACCCAGCAAAAGGGCAGAGAATCAACCTGAGCCACACCTCACTTTTGAAGTCCAATCAAGAGCCCTAAATCAATCTTATTAAGTAATCTAATCAAAGGACTTTCAACAGAACTTAATATAATCAAAGGGCCCCAATCACCCACAGCAATGGATTGGTTCAAAATCATAATCTTTTCTTTTTGGGGTTCACCAAATTCAAACTGCCACAATAGTTATTGGTAGTTTTCCCACTGATCCTTGCTCCTGTTAATGCATTATAATTAACACTTATTTTAAAACTAAAGTACAGTCTTACTTATAAATTATTTTTACATCAACTTGAAATCAAAACCTTGGTGGTATTTTTTAAAGTGATTTGACCAACTTAGCAAGAGTCTTCAGACTAATAAACCAAGAGTCATAAACTGGGAGCCTTAGCCAGGGCCATAAGTCAAGGGTTGTAAAACTGTGAGAAGGCCAAATTCAGGTGTGTTTATTTGGCTATTATAGTTTTTATTTAAGTATCAATGTGATTTCCTTTAGACATGAAAAATATGTTCCCTTTGCCACAAGCTCCACCTTTCTCTATTGCCTTACACCTTGCCCTTTTCAGTCATGCTTTCTACTTAGCCCTTATGTGCACCTGATTTGTAATTCCTGTTAGCTTTCTTTGCTCCCTTCAAATTATACTGAGCCCTTTAGTTTTCTTTTTGATTTCTTTATAACATTTTATTACTTAAAAACTGCCCAGAAAGAAAGAAAATACTGAGCCATCTCTTCTGATCTTACCAGGTTTTCCCTACTACTGGTAGATTGCAGAACTTAACTCTCTCTCTTACTCCAGCAAAGAACAGATTGGTTTATGTACAGTAGGCTCCAGACCTGTTCAAACCCAAACGACAGTCCTCATTTAATGATGAAGTGTTTGGACAGAATTCAATAAAAATCTAATGGGACAGCAAGAATCCCCCTCAGTGACTAGTGAAGGAGGATAGACCATTGATGGGCCCTTGATATTGATGACTGTACTTACAAACTTTTCCTTTTGAAATTGAAACTTAGCCTAGTATTATCAGTTGCCTAAGAGTTACCTCCTGAGAGCCTCCTTGTTGCTCAAATGTGGCCTCTCTCTAAGCCAAACAGCATATAAATGTATTACCTTCTCCCCCGCGTGGGACATGATTCCCAGGGATATGCATCGCTGGCACTGAAGGATTACTATCAAGCACCAACTAGCAATGCACCTAGAAAAAGACCTCCACCAAAAGGGA
>PVKH010007790.1:0-19942 GCA_004027955.1 Chaetophractus vellerosus | reverse complement strand
CTAGAAGTAAAATAGATGAGAAGTCTTCTAAATTAGTACTTGATCAGTATAAGCAGAGAGTTCTAGGTGAAGTGAGCAAAAATCTAACTTGAAACACAAAAACAGAGTGGTACAATCCCTCAGTCAATTCCCAGATTTGATATATTATACACACTCATAATGCTTTGAATGAAGGAAAGGCCAGGTCCCCTTGGAGAAGGACCCTGCTATACAGCCAAATATCTAGACTATTAAATTTCCTCTCAGCCTTCCCAAAGAGACTTATGACCTTTTACTAGGGTGATTGTGTACTAGGGGAAAGGAAATGGGAGATTATTAAACACTGGCTCTGAAATTATATTAATTCTAGGAAACCCAAAATGTCTCTATAGTCCATGAGCCAGAAAATGGGCTTATGGAGGTCAGGTGATTAATGGAGTTTTACCTCAGGTCCATTTCACAGTGGATCTAGTGGGCCCCTGAGCACATTCTGTAGTTGTTTCCTCAGTTCTGTAATGTGTAATTGGAATTGACAAACACAGCAACTAGCAGAATTCCTGCATTGGTTTACTGACTTGTGGAGTGAGAGATATTATGGTAGGAAAGTCCAAGTGAAAGCCACTAGAACTGTCTCTACCTAGCAAAATAGTCAAACAAAAGTAGTACCGCATTTCTGGAGAGATTGCAAAAATGTATGCCACCACATCTCCTTTCAACTCTCTTAAATGGCCTGTGCAGAAAACAGATGGATCCTGGAGGATGACAGTGGATTATCATAAACTTAACCAGGTGGTGACTTCAATTGTAGCTGCTCTCCCAGATGTTTCATTACCTGAGCAAATCAACACATCACCTGGTACCTGGTATGTAGCTATTGAGTTGGCAAATGCTTTTTACTCAATACCTGTTAGTAAAGACCACCAGAACCAATTTTTGTTCAGCTGACAAGACCAGCAATATACCTTCACTGGCCTATCTCCCCAGCCCTATGTCATAATCTAGTTAGCAGGGACCTTGATCACCTTCCACTTCCACAAGAAATCACACTGGTCCTACTTAACAAGAAGTAACAACTACTTTATATACACCGGTAAGGCATGTGTTTGTCAGAGGTTGGGAGATAAATCCAACAAAATTTCAGGGACCTTCCACCTCAGTGTAATTTCTAGGCACCCAGTGGTATGGGGCATGTTGAGATATCCCTTCTAAGGTGAGAGATAGGCTGTTGCATCTGGCCCTTCCTACAACTGAAAAAAAAAAATACAATGCCTAATAGACCTCTTTGGGTTTTAGAGGCAACATATTCCTCATTTGGTGTGTTTCACTGCCCATTTATGGAGTGGCTCAAAAAACTGCTAATTTTGAGTAGGAACAAGAACAAGAGGAGGCTCTGCAACAGGTCCAGGCTGCCATGGAAGCTGCTCTGCCATTTGGAGCATATGATCATCAGATCCAATGGTGCTGGAAATTTCAGAGGCAAACAGAGTTGTTATTTGGAACCTTTGGCAGGCCAGTATAGGAGAATCGGTGCAGACACTTAGGAATTTGGAGAAAAGTCCTACTATCCTCTGCAGGTAACTACTCTCCTTTTGAGACACAGCTTTTGGCCTTAGTAGAGACTGCATGCTTAACCACAGGCCCCTGAGTTACCATGAGACCTGAGTTGCCATCAAAAACCAGTCATAATATTAGGTGTGCATAGCAGAACTCCGTCATCAAATGGAAGTGGTCTATAAAAGACTGGGCTTAAGCAGGACATGAAAGCACAAGTAAATTACATGAGGAAGGTGCATCAAATGCCCATGATCCCCTCTCTTACCACATTTCCTTCTTTCCCAGCCCACAATTATGTCCTCTTGGGGAACTCTCTAAAATCACTTGACTGGGGAAAAGAAAATTAGGGCCTTGTTTACAGATGATTCTGCATGTTATACAGGTACCACCCAAAAGTAGACTGCTGCAGCACTTGGCTTTTCTCTGGGATATCCCTGAAGGACAGTGGTAAAAGAAAATCCTCCCAATGGGCAGAACTTTGAGTAGTGCACCTGTTTGTTCATTTTGCTTGGAGGGAGAAATAGCCAGAGGAGTGTTTGATACTGATTCTTGCCTGTGGCCATTTGTTTGGGTGGAGAGTCAGAGACTTGGAAGGAACATGATTGAAAAATTGGGGATAAAGAGGTCCGAAGAAGAGGTATGTGGATAGATTTTTCTGAATGGGTAAAAAACATGAAGATATTTATGTCTCATGTGAATACTTACCAGAGGGTGACTTTAGCAGAGGAGGACTTAATAATCAATTAAATAGGTTGACTCATTCCATGGATACCTGTGGGTCTCTTGCCCCAACTACTTCTGTCATTGCTCAATGGCTCATGAAAAAAATGGCCATGGTGGTAAGGATGGAGGTTATACTTGGGCTCAGCAACATGGACTTCCTCTCACTAAGGGTGACCTGGCTACAGTAACTGCTGAGTGCCCTATCTGCCAGCATCACAGACCACCATTCAGTCCCTGGTATGACATCATTCGCTAAGGTGATCAGCCTGCTACCTGGTGGCAGGGTGATTACATTGGACCACTTCCATCATGGAAGGGGCAGTGTTTTGTTCTTATGGGGGTAGACACATACTTCTGATACAAATTTGACTTCCCTATGCACTATACTTTTGCCAAAACTACTGTCCATGGAATTACATAATGCCTTATCCACTGCCATGGTATTCCACACAGCACAGCACTGCTTCTGATCAGGAACTCACAGCAAATGAAATGCAGAAATGAGCACATGCTCATGGAATTCACTGGTCTAACCATGTTCCCCATCATCTTGAAGCAGCTGGATTGATAAAACAGTGGGTGGCCTTTTGAAGACTCAATTGCAACACCAACTAGGTGACAAAAACTTGCAAGTCTGGGATAATGTTCTCCAAGAGGCTGTACATGTTCTAAATCAGCATCCATTCTGTGTTTCTGTTTTGGCCATAGCCAGGATTCATGGGTCAGGAATCAAGGGATGGAAATGGAAGCGGCACCACCCACTACTATTCCTAGTGATCCACTAGAAAAATTTCTGCTCCCTGACCCCACAACCTTATGTTTTTCAGGTCAGGTCTATAGGTCTACAGTTCCAAAAGGAGGAGTGCATCCACCAGGAGACACAAAAAATGGTCCCATTGAATGGGAAGTTAAGACTGCCACCCAGCCACTTTAGATTCCTAATGCCTCTGAATCAACAGGCAAAGAAAGGAATTGCTGGACTGGTTTGGGTGATTGATTCAGATTGTCAGGGAGAATTAGGACTGTTACTACACAGTAGAGATAAAGAAGAGTTTGCCTGGGATAAAGGAGATCCCTTAAGGCTTCTCTTAAAACTACGATACCCTGTGATTAAAATCAATGAACAACCAGGAGCATCAAGCAGTTGAGCTCCTGCCTCCCACATGGGAGGTCCCAGGTTCAGTTCCTGGTGCCTCCTGAAAAAACAAAAACAAAAACAAAACAACAGGCAAAACAAATGACAAAACCAACTCAGGGAAGCGGATGTGGCTCAGTGTTTGACTGCCAGCTTCCCATGTACGAGGTCCCAGGCTCAATCCCCAGCACCTGGTACTTAAAAAAAAAAAAAAAAATCAATGAACAGCTGCAAAACAACCCTATGCAGGCAGGACTACTAAAATCCCAAAGCCTCCAGGAATGAAGTTTTGAGTAATCCCACCAGGCAAAAAGCCACAACGAGCAGAGGTACTTGCTGAGGGTAAAGAGAACATGGAATGGGTCATGGAAGAAGGTAGTTAAAAATACATGCTATGACCAGGTGAATAATTGCAGAAACCAGAACTCTAATGGTTATGAGTATTTCTTCCTTGTTTTGTTATGAATATGTCTGAATATATATAAAGTATCTTATTTTATTTCCTATCTTATCCTCTTATACATGATTATATAACCTGTTATATTAAATTTGTCATAATATTTAAGTTACAGTATATCAAGTTTAAGAGCAAACATTTCCTAGGGACTTACATCCTCTTCTGGGGAAAGGGTTAGTGCATTCCTGGTTGGTTGTATGCAGGAGAGTTGAATTACATTAGGAAAGTATAACCTTGTTTTTATTTAGAGATTGTGTTTTAAGGAGATCTGCCTGGGTGACAAGTTTTCAAGGGGTGGACTCTGATGGTGGTGTCCAGGTGCTTGGTAAAGCAAGCAGAGGCCTGATTGTTACTGTGAGGTTATTTTGTGGATTTAAATAGTCATTTGATTGAATCTATGGATGCTTACATCTACAATCAAAAAGGAGATTGCCTTCAGCAAAGAGAGAAGTCTTATCCAATTAGTTGAAAGCTTTGAAGGGAGAACTGATGATTTTAGCAGTCAGAAAGAATTTTTAACTCTACTTGAGCCAGCCAGTTTCTCCTGGGGAATCCAAAACTGTTTTCAGAGTTCCCAACTTGAGACCTTCCCTATAGAATTGGGATTTGTCAAGACCTATGGTCATGTGAGACAATTCCTATAACAAATCTCTTAATACTTATACATATATGTAGATATCTAGATTTCTATCTCCTGTTGCTTCTGTTTCTCTGCTGAACACTGGCTAATAAAAAAGGTATGCAATAAAACCCTTTATTACAGTAAAGGTTACTATGGATTGCCTTAATGAAATGTATATTTCAACTTATTTTATGAATACCTCTAATTTCAATTTAACAAAGCAGCCAAAAGAAAACCAAGAATACATTCTAAAATATCTCCTTTTCTTTTTGGGTTCAAAGTAAGAGTTCTCCTATTCTATTTATGTAAAGATCAACCTAGTAGAAAAAAATAAGACTCTATCCACCACCTCATCCCCTGCCACTTCCTACAAAACTTTAAAAATCTGCATTAATCTATCATTTGTTCAATAAACACTATGTACCAGAATTTGTGTAAAGCTACAGAGATGGAAGATCTAATATATTCCTCTAAAAACTCTTATTTTCATAGGAAAATATTAAAATTTATACAAGTAAGTAAAGAGGTGGGATTTTTCTGACTCCACAGCCAATGCTTTTAATTATACAAAATTATTTATTCTTAACATACACATGCCATATTAATTGTTAAGCTAAATGATAATTTATTCTTTAATATCAAGCCTGACCTTGCAGACTCTTTTAAAAATCTGATTATTTTGTTTGGAACCATTGAAAAGAGGTAGTTAAATTGTCATATTATAAAAACCACTGCCAGAGCTCATTTCTTGGCTCAAACAATGGTTCTCTCTAAAATGTTAAGCAAATTGCCTAACCACATTACCTCACATTGTTCATCTTTTGTAACACTGAAAGAGTAGGGTTTTCTTCATTTAAAAAAATTCCATCAGATAAATTACTAGATTATTATTCAGTGCTTTATTACAAACTCTATAGATAATATCCACTGTAAAAGCACTTTGAATATTTAATTCATTTAAAATCTGATACCCTTGTTTAACAAAATGTAAATATGATTAAACAAATTATCAGCATTCTCTAAATGAACACTAAAAGCTTTTTTTTTGCAATTTTAACTAATGACTAGTGAGTATAATAAAAACAAAGATATTTTTAATAGCCGATAATTCCAATAAATTACATAATGCATTTGAATTATAAAAATCAATATCAATCCAGAAACAGTGTTAAGCACTGGCTTAAGAAACATGTCTGACAAAATATTGTATATTATATAAAGATATTAAAATGTTATAAATATGTCATTATTTTAAAATTAAATAATATTAGTAAACAAACTACATTTTATTTTTTCGTGTCAAACAATTATGAAAAATAAGAGTTGCTTCACATAGCATAAGAACCAAGAAAGCGATTCTAAAATGGCATGCTGGAGCATGCCCTTATAATAAAATAGCTCTGGCACATGGTGTCAGTTTTATACATCCAAACAAAATTTTTCTCTGTTCTAATTTACCAAGTCTTGATATCTATAATTAACACCAAGTTTGCAGTTTTCCTTCACACCATGTACTGTTTTATCAACTTCATCATCAATGAGTTTGGGAAAATTTACACTTTAATACTTATTACAAAACATTTGGGCTACTCCTGTCCTAGAATTTAGGACCTAGAATTTACAAAGCCCAAGTTAAAGGACTCAGCTGTCCGTGTGTGTTTTTCGGTCTGCAGTTATTTTTTAACACTTGAATGCATTGTCTACATTTTAAATTAGGAATTATTTTTTACCATAAAAATCCATCTTTTGACTCCTCTTGGAAGAACAACAGCATTTCTGGGAATGGACTACATTGCTAGCAGTCCCCTTTCCATGGAAACTGTTTAGTTCTCCAGTGTCACCAGCATCCCCAGGTGTCTTGCCCTGGACCCTCACATAAGCTAACTGACTGGCGGCCATAGGATTTGGAGTTTGTGAGCCGAGGCCTGCAGTTCCTAGTTCTGCACCCACTGACTCCCATAGATTGTTCTCCTCAATTCTCACCACTAAAAGTTCCTGGAGCTGCTGCCCTCTTCTTCTGTATGCTGGAAAGCTATGAGCAGGAAGACACAAGACTGAAAGGTTAGAAAGGGCGACCAAAAAGGAAATGAGAATAAAAAAAAAAAAAAAAGCAAGTCCCCCTGTTATCACTCAGCTTCTTTCTTGCTTCACCCTAAAATAATTGGAGTATATTATACACAAATATATTCTAGGTATTTATGATAGAAAAGGCATTATGACAGATTATTCAGGAAAAATCCTATGACTAGTAGGGCTTTCAGTATAAGACCATATTTGTTTTTTCTACTTGGGTACGTTGCCAAAAATTCCTGTAACAGTGGAAAAAGCCTTTCATTTGATAACTATATATAGTTGTTTTAATTGCCAATATCAGAAAGGTAACACAAGGATTTAAATGAGTTTTGCTCAATATATAATGATGTTATATATTGTCTGTTTGAACAAGGTCAAAATGGGAAGGCACTAGGTATGTGAAAGAGATAAACATATTTCATGGTTGGGGCAAGATGCAAAGAAGGAAAATTGGAGTTTTTACTACCATGTAACACTTTTCCTTTTAGCTGCTAAAAATATTATAATAACTACTATGATGATTGCAACAAAATTATTTATATTAACAATAATACAAGTAACAGTAATAATAGGAATTACTGATCAATATTTGAGTACTTACTTTGTCCTAGGCAATGTGCTAAGTTTTTCATATCCTTTATCTCAGAGCATCCTTATAAGGTAGTATTATTATGATCCCAGTTTATAAGTGAAAAAAAAGATGAATGTGAGAATTTCAATTGTTTAGATGCAGAAACCCTAACTATGAATGCATGGTTTACAAATGCATTCCTCTTCATTTTCAGCTCTCTCCACTCCAAATTTGATGGTTAAAGATGTCATATGAACTTCAGCTGAAAACATCTTCCTAATTAAATATTGAACCTCCAATGAATCCTTGCGATAGTGTTCCTATGAGGCAAGGTCTCATTTAGGGTTCTCAAGTGAGAGATTAATGATCTGTCAGGCTTCTTCTAATGTAGGGAAGACATTTTAAAAATGCTAAATATGAGAGCCCGATGCTTACTTTACCAAGTATATTTTCTCTTTGAGATATTTTTGTTCCTACATAGCTGGGGATCCCTAGCTGACTAAAAAAATCCCTCATCTTTAAGATAAAAAGACATCCCTATTGCTCACCCAGACCAAAGGCAGTAGAAGGAGTAAAACATAATGATGGAATTCCAGTGATACAATGTTATGCCTTATCAACATAGAAAAGGGGAATTTAGTATTTTCTTTGTCATCTTCTCTCTAGGCCCAGGAATGCTTGGTGATGGCAAGGAAGAAGTTATTTCCCACAGTTCTACTTAAAAAAAAACCACCATGTCAATGCAGGCTGAAAATAGAAGTCACAAATGTATACTGTTACAGAGTTGATCTCTGACCTTTCCAGATCTTGTACATCACTTTCTCCTTCATTCTTTATGGTCATTTAAATAAGACCTGAGTGTTGATTGTGATATTTCTAGCTTGGTTACAGCTAAAGAAAGCAGTAAAAGTGACATTGTTTTATTAACAGCCCATCAGCTGGAGAACCTGCCCTAAATCTAGTTGCAGAAATAAGCTCAAGGAGCTAGATATCTCTAACCCTACAATCAATGACTCAGCGTCTTTTCTACACATTTTGTACACCTCAGAAATGAGAACATTTCTCACATAGCCCCTTTGGTACTTAAGGGGTCAAGAACAGAAGAGAAGACCCCCTTCTCTGCCAGATAAATACCTTGAAATTAGCAGGAAAAGAGGACTCAGAATTTACATCCTCAAGACTGCTGTAAATTGAATGACTAGATTTTCAGTACACATGATATAAGCATTCTGTTCTTCTCATATAAATAGTACAGCAACCCTAAGTTTTTCCAAGCCTCCCCAGTCTTTGAATATTAATGAGACCAAATTCCCTGATTTGTTGATTGTAACTGAGGTAAGGATCTAGACAAACACCAAAGTACCTTCTCTAATATTCTGAGGGTCTCCAAAGGATGTTTCTATTGGGACCATCAGTTCCAATTCTAATTCCAACTGTCCAGGAAATTCTGAGCACCAGATTCACTGCGTTTCTGCCTTGTCCACTGCACATCACTGTGCTTACTGGTGCCACTCTTCCTCCATGTACTGCTTTTGACTTCCTGTACCTTTACAATTTCAGAATTAGGCAAATTTCCATGTACAACTAAGCAGATTACCCACCTCCTCCTCCCTGTGTCATAGTTTGTCATCCGAGTTCCTGTACTGTTTACCTGACAAATTCTTCCAAATTACCCCATGAAAAGTGTCTTGTCAAATTGTGCCTGAAAGGTAGGTCTCAGAATTCAGACCTGCGGAAAGAGACGCCATGCCATTCTTCCCATTGTTCTTTCCCATCCATCCCTTCTCTTTCCCTGGGCACTTGGATACAATCATCTTCCTAGAAAAGCACTTCCTGCAGAGGCAACCTATTCACTGGTCTAGCATGTTGTTAGATGTGCTAAATATGTCTGAATCCCAGTTATAACTCAACTGGAGAATCTGTCATACTACTGCTTAAAGCCAGCTCAAATCGTGAGGAGCGATTGTATTGTTTGTCCAAGGACACAATAATGCCATGCTCATTTTATCATGCCTTGCCCGTCTTTCAGCCACACCATAATATCTACAAATTTTATACATACTTTAAGTTCTTACTCAAGTCATGCTTCTTTCTTTAAACTTTACCAAAACCTTCTTTTAAACTGATTTTAGGACCTATGTTATAAAACTTAACAGAATCTTCCATGACTTATTTATAAATAAATAGTTTTTATCATTAGAATATGAATCATTGGCTGCAATGTTTGTATCTTATTCCTTTCTGCATTCTCCACAATGCTTAACACAGTACTTTGCATTTAGTAAGCACTCAAGAAAATAATAAAATCGCAAGAAAATATACTTAAACTAGAAGCGGTTACCGAGAGTTTCCTTACAAATCAAGTATCTTCCCCACTTTCCTACTCTTGCTGCTTGCTGACAGATAGGATGATCTATAAAACTTTCATGTGATTGGAGCTTATTCAGAATTTATTATAATAGCCTAATTTTATATCTGCCCATGTCTCTACGTTATTCATATGTGACTATTTGTATGAGGGATTCAATTATTTCTCAAGGGATATAATTCTTCAAAATACTATCCTTGCTATGAAAACCTGCTAAAACAACTTTACTACTGAAATGTTTAAATCCTATTTTCATATCAAGGCATGCTTTTATATTTAATGTCCTGAATTCTTTGTTCTTTTTATATTTATCACATTGCTAGGTTTATTATGAACCTATTTCCTTATTATTCTCTTTATCACTAGTTTATGTAGGATAAGACCTTGGTTCTTAGTTGATCTCTAACTTGATTTCTTTTATACTCTTGGTTTTTAGTTGATCTCTAACTTGATTTCTTTTGTACTTTTGTTCATCATTCTCAACTTAGCAAATATATAAATACTTGTGTTCAGTGGCAGAGTGATTTACTGAAAATTTTGTGTGGCACAATGATTTGGTTGAGAAATTAACTATGGCTTATTTTCTTGGCAGAAAGCTAATTATCAACATTTGAGATACATTCCTTCTCCCTCCTAAGAAAGAAGAGAGACTTTGGGATCACATCTAACTGATAATCCCCAAGGTTGGTTGAATTGGCTACCTATGAAAACTTATGCAGTACTTTCCATATTGGACATGGCTCTAAGGTCTGAAAGCTGGTGACCAGACATGAGAAATATGACTGGATATCCCAGAAATGGTAAAAGAGATGGAAGGGTATTGTTTCCTACATGGCAGAGACTTGTTTCCCCTCAAATGCAGAGTGCACCACTTTTCATGAGGTGGCAAGACCTTAAGTGAGAAGGCAATATGGAATCCTGTGGAATCTGGATACCAGATATGTGTGGTGTGGTATACTTAGCAGAGGTAATAAGGGTAGTATTTGGAGTCCACATGGACATGGACGGAGTCCTTCTAGCCAAACAACCAAGCAGCTGGGCTCATCTTAAAAAGCCTCCCCAGTGGACCACATACCTCTCCCTAATTTTTCCTAGCTATAGTCCCTGAGTTCCTGGCATGACCCAAAAATGATGTTATTGCTTCAAAACTTTGACTTGACCTGGACTCATAGGAGCCCAAAGCTAGATTTAATGTGATTTGGAAAATTAACAATTATAATTTTTCTTGAACCTCAATTATCATGGAATAAGAATACATGTTACATTTATATTTGTTAAATAATCTTTACTGAGCAATTGGCATCTAAGTTTCTCAGTAGTTTAACAAATCTACTTTATGCTTGAGTAGTAGTCTATCAGAACTTGCATTTCAGGGTAAAAGTCCATCTAACATAACAGAAGACAAGCCCTGACTGGGTTTGCTGCCTAGCTTCAGGAGTCAGATTATCAATTTAGACATAGCAAAGCAAATTATAGAGGGATTCAATGTCATTAAAAAGAGTTATAAATAAAGTTCAAAATGACTCTCCTATAAATGTCTGGGTTACAATAGTCAATACCGATATCAGGGGATCAGTTAGCATGTGTCCATTCACAGATGCGGGAAAACATAACATCAAGGAACTAAGTTTGAGGATGACTAATAGGCATCTCTGAAGCACAAATACCCACAAAACTGATTTAATGTACAATTATTTATCTATTGATTTATGGATTGGATTCTTTACCTTTACCTGAGACAAGATGGATGATAGAATATAAAATGATGCTGAACTAGATAGCAAATATTTTACCTATTTAGTTCTAAGGAAAAGGACTTAATAATAAATGAACTTCCTGACTCTTCATTATCATTACCTAGGGAGCTTTTAAAAATTACCAAGTATCAGGGAATCTGATACTCAATGCTCCTGTGTGGATCAAAGGCACAATTATTTTTTAAAATCTCCCAAAGATTATTCTAATGTGTATCCAGAACAAGAAATGGTTAGAAGCACAAATTTGGGAGAGTCAAGAAGGTCAGTATGCTGCATTATCACTGTCAAGAACTGTAAAATATTTGAGTTTTTACCCTACTTTTCAGCTAACATGTTAACTTGTCACAAGTTCATAGATGCTGGCAGAAGACACAAGACTCCTGAGTTAGAGACACAGCAATAACAGAAGCAGAGTATTAGAATTAATTTGCACCCATTCCCCAAGCTCTGATTCCCACAGGTCAATCCAAAAGAGCCAGGTAACACCTGATCAAGCAACGTGTTGCATTACTGTGAAGGAACCCTGAGATTAGCAAATCTGAATGGTTTATAATGGGCAATAAGCATGCCTGCTCTTTACTCTGCAGGGAGACATTATCTTTAGTAAACTGGGCAAGCTCAGAAGGCTTATACTAATCATGCCCTTTGCTCCAGAGGAAGAAACTTCTCTTATTTTTCAAGGCCATTTGGTATACAAACATTCTTGAAAAGATTGTCCAGAACAAAGAGAATTAAGTTCATCTGCTCACAGTATGTACAGAATTGTGAAAAACCCATGGAGAACTGTCTCCCAAAATATCCTTCCAAATTTCTACACAGTCTTGGTTTCTGGTGAATTTTTCGCTAAATACAACATCGACTGATAGAGACAGGGACCAAATTCATTGTTTGTCTCTTACAGCATTTAATTAAGACTGGCAACAGGACCTAAGCAACAGGGTGAGGTCATACACTGAGGTCTGCAGTATTCCAGCTGAGTAAATTCCATAAACAATCAAGTGATTGTCTAGAAAGCAGGTGGTTTTCTCCCAAAGTTTATAAATTGACCTTTCCACTTGGTCCGGGGCATAAATTTGAGTTCAGTAGGCTATACTAATTATTACAGTCTGTCTTACCACAAGGAACTATTCTGTCATCTATAACAACCGTGGCCAGTGACTTGAAGCTGACTTGGATATCTTTCAGTGTCAAAGAGGTGTCACTGATCACTTAACTAAAGTCAGGGACAAATTTGCTACTGCTGTTTCTAATTGGATGACTCCCATTGCAGGAATACCAGGCACAGGGTGCACATAAATAATAAGTTAGGTACCCCTTCAGGAAGCACTCTCTACCTCCACAAAAATTGGGGTGTCTCATGCCAGTAGCTATAATTTCACTTTTATTTGTATAATCCCCTACTTACACCCAAACCATTTATCTGGAAGGATCAAGGCCAAGAGGAAAAACAGCATTTTTATCAAATGTACAGAAATCCATTTTTGGCCTGCACTCAGTGAGCAGTATACTCAACCAGGTGGTCATCATAACTCTTTTTTTCTTTTGGACATTCTGGGTATTGAACCTGCGACCTTGCACATGAAAAGTAGGCACTCAACCACTGAGCTACACGTGCTCTGCAGTGAAGTGGTCATTATCTTTAACATCTAGGACCATGCAAAAGTAACAAGCAAATCCAGGTGGTTGAACCAATGAACCAGAGTGAAGTTTGAGTCTATTAGGCTCCAGTATGGCAGAGCTGCCATCCAGATAGTGTAACAACTAGGCCAGCCTGCAGTTGCAGTTATGAAAAAGAAAAAAACCACCTTACCCAGCAGTAGTCATATTGGAATCCTGAATTTTCAAAAGAGGTCCTTATAGAGCCCCACAATTTTCATCCTGATCATTACCCAGGAAGAAGCCAAAAGGAGATACAGTCACATTCAATGACCAAAGTTCATTGCCAAGGTGAATAGACCAGGAGGAAATGAGGGAGATAGAATAAGAAATCTTCATGAGTTAATTTCTGAGGATATCATCCAATACTCAATAATACCAGATGCTTGCAGATGAAAGGAAGCAAGGAAGGCCCTTCAAATACCTTGACTATCAATCCATTGCTGATGGTCTTTTGCAATAAAAGGATTATTGCTTTCTGCAATGATCTGGGAAGCTGAAAATATGACAGATTATTTTCAAGCTCTGCAATGATGTGGTCATACATGGTAAGGTGATCAGACTGGACAGCCATGGCATAACCTGAAAAAGTGTCAACAGCTGAAAGCCCCAAGATAGGTCAAAGGTCAAATGCAGTTAATCTGCTAAAATAGGTGGAAGCCATGCCTGATGAAATGAAGCCTCCCTCACCATGAGATAAATGGATCAACTTTTGGCAGGAGTCACAAATCTAGCATGCAGTGGTAGGCTCTGCATCAGAAACATAGAGTCCTTTATTTGTTCTCAGTCTATGGTGATGGATGTGTTGGTATATCCAGTACAATGAAGGATCCAGGTAGCAATGGTGGAAATCTGGTCAGGGCAGGCTTGATCAGCAGCTTGATTCCTGACAGTATCATCAAATAAGTTTCCCTTACTATGGGTGTCTATATGAGTGACCCAGACAATTCAATAAGCAGCAGTGATTTGTTTCTACAGTTTGTGGTCCAAAGATGGGGATCTTTAATCTACCAATCTATAATTTTCCAAGAGGCAGAGCAAACAGTGAGGACTGTTGCATTCTTAAATATTCTATTTCCATTTGATAAGCAAGCCTTCTTTGGGTCCTTCTGAACTTTTTAGTCATTGATTCTGAGGCCTCCATGAATCAGAAGACCTCTATGGGTCAGGCATTAAATTTCAACAAGAATCCAGTAGAAATCTTATAACTGCTTTACAGGAAACAGGAGTCCAAACCCATAAGATATATCTCTAGGTGGAGGTGGCCTCCTTTTGCCAGAGGCTCTATTCAGCAAAACCACCAGCCACAGAGACTTTACTTCAGGGGGCTCACCAGGGTTTTGGGACCCCAAATGTTCTAACTCTTCCTTACATATGCTTCTTCCATTTTGGGAGAATCCCCTCTGGCTCTTATAGGATAGAGATGTTCAAATCTAAAACACATCAATCCCTAATATTCATTCAAATATAGAAGCCATAACAACAGTACATGGAATTACACAAGAGGGCCTCACTTACAAGGCAGCGTTAGCTTCCCTTTCCCACTGTGAATCCCACCCAAACCTCATTCTTTGGATTCAGGTACCCCTACCCCAAAGGTAGGATGCTGATTTGTGTGCCCATATCCCAACAGAGCCATAAAAGTGTGAGTCCCTCCCCTCAGAGAAGTTCCCCAGCATGCTCACATGGGTGTATGTGGCCTTTGTTCCCCATTTAGAACAGGGAGAACATGGCCCACACCTAATCACCTTTATTCTTAAAACAGTTGAGGTCAGAGTAGAAGGAAAGGGAGGAAATATGGGGTACAGAGAAAGAAAGCAGTTCCAAGAGATCAAGCAAGTCTCTTTATTCACTTTCAGCTTTGTGCAGCTCATTTGTAGCTCAGCTAACTGGATTTCCGTGTTTGGGGCCCAATCAATGTTCTATATTGGGGAGCAAGATATCCAAACCTGACACCATTTATTTCAATTTTATGAACCCCTTGACTAAGCAGGCACATCCACATTGCTTTCCAAATGGGACCACAGGATTTGCACCCTTTGGTTTACATAGATTTGATTCACACAATGGCATGTTTTGTTTTCTTTTGTTTTGTTTTTCTTTTAAGGAGTCTACCTTAATCTTGGGCATTTGCTGCCCATAACATAACATTATCTCTGTGGGTTTTGCCTGCTTTTAACATAAAGGCTAGGAAAGGTTCCAGCGCAGTAGGGCTAATCTCAAAAATTTATCTAGAATTCTTTGGGTGAATTTTTTGTTTGTTTTTGGTCTCTTATTTTTAAATTTTTATTCTTTATTTTATTTTTAATTTTTTATATATCTATATATATTTTTAGAATATATCAATTACATAAATGTTACACAGAAATTCCAGGAGTACCCATATGCCATCCCCCCACACCTCCCACAACCCCCCACATACACATCCCTCATCAGTGTGGCATAATGTCTGTGATAGATATACACATTTTGGGGCTTTGTCATCAAGCATAGATCACAGTTCAGACTGTAGACGACCCTCTCTCCCACACAGTTCCGCATGATACATGATGATACAAAATGGCCTACATCCTCCATTGCAACATCCCCCATGACCATTCCCATGTCCCCAAAAAAACCCGCATTATAATTGCCCTTCCCTCTCCCTGCTCCCAGAGTGTCCAGTGACCCTGACTCCACATAATTTTGCAATTTCTTCCATTGCATATATCACAAGTCTATAGCAGGACACCAACAAGTCCATTCTAGTCCATAGTTCTTCCCCCAATCCCGAGGAGTCTGGGATGGTGATGTCCCCTCCACCACCAAGTGAGAGGGGGCTTATGTCCCATGGATACGATGGAAGAGATTAAACTGCCTGCAGCTGCAGGCTCTCTCCATTCCCCAGCATAGCCGTCGTCCATCATCAACTCCCAACTAGGTGTCCTGGGTGAGTCCATTGAGTTGTAGCGTAGGAGTTGCAGGTCCACAGAGTCTCTGGACTCAGTTGGCACATGGACAGCCCATAGTCTCCAGTCTACGGAAGTACACCTAAAACTACTCCAGTTGCCTCCAGACCAATGCAGTCAATACTCCCGTGTCCCAGACTCCCAGCACAGACCATGCCGCCAGGCTCCTGTCCCCAATCAGCCCTCCTCTGCTCCAGAGCCGGTGAGTGCACATCTAAACCGACGCCATCTTGCCGCTTCTCTGGGTGAATTCTTATTCTCCAGTGGTTCACCTTCATCAGCACAGTAAATCCAGTACAAGGAAATTATATCCCAGAAAACTTGTCGACTATTCATCATTCCTTTCCCATGGGAGTTTATGTGTCTCAGGGAACTCTTTCTAAGAGTGTCAAAGCTCTCCAATAGCAGCTAAGACCTACTGCAAAAAAAAACATCAGACATCTTTTACTGAAAAGATCAGCACTTAATCTAATCGGGACCCCTTGTACTTACACGAAGGTTTTCTCTTTCAGCCTTCAAAACTCTCTCCTTGTCCTTTCTATTCAACACTATGATCGATATGTGACAGACAGGGCTTATTTTCTCCAAGTTTATCCTGTTTGGTGTTCTCTGGGTTTCTTGGATATGCATATTCACATCTTTTACTAAGTTTGGGAAGTTTTCTGACATTATTTCTTTGAATATTCCTTCTGTCCTTTCTTTCTTCTCCTTTTGCGACTCACATAATACATATATGGTATGCTTGATGGTCTCCCAGAGGTCCCTTAGGCTACTATTTTTTTTTTTTAGGAGGTGCTGGGGAAAGAACCTGGGAACTCGGACATGGGAAGCAAGTACTCAAACCACTGAGCTACACATGCTCCCCCTTCGGCTATTTTTGCTTGTTATGATTATTTTATCTTTCTGCTCCTCAGTCTGATTCATTTCAATGATCTTTTCTTCCAATTCACTGATTATTTTTTCTTGCCAACTCCAATCTGCTGTTAAAACCCAAGTGATATTTTAAATTTTCAATTATTGTGGTCTTTAATTCCAATAGCTCCATTTGGTTCCTTTAAAAAAATTGCTCTTTATTGAGATGCTCATATTGTCCATTCATTGTTTTCAGGGTATCCTTTAGTTCTTTCTATGTATTTTCCTTCATCTCTTGAGAATACTTAAGATCATTTTTTTTTAAGTCTTTGTCTAGTATAGTATGTCCACAGACTTGTCTTCTTCACTGATGTTTTCTGGATTTTTACCCTTCTCCTTTGAATGGGCTATCATTTCTTTTTTGTTTATTTGTCTTATAATCTTTGTTTGCACACTGTACATTTTATTATTTTAAAATGCTAATTCTGGGATTTATTCCCTGAGATATTGGTTTTTTGAGTTTGTATCCAGCTAAAGATCTCACAGATTTTCTTGAGTGTCAGAAGCTTAAAAAAAAAAAAAAAAAAAGCAAATCTAAGCAAAAACATTTTTCATAGTCTTTGCAAATTGGCTTTGCATTGACTGGTGCTTTTCTTCAGGGTCCAGCACCTCTATCAAGAAGATCAGCCCAAGGCAAGTTCAAAGTGCATGGTCCTCCATGTCTTTTTGGGCTTGTGTCTTGTCCTGGTATTGGGCTTGCTAGTGGCCTTAAGAATTCCTCTGTTTACAGGAATTTGAATACTCCCTCTACTCCCCAGGAAATAGACCATTTCCCTATTCTGAGTATTCCATTGCAGGACTTAAAGCAGATAAATCTTTGAGGCAGGCCACCTTACTTATTTGTTTCTTACTCTGCTTTCACTATCTCAAGATGCTTTTGCCTAGATAGCAAGTTCTGGGTGGGGGCACACTCTGGTGACCCACAAAGGGAACAGCAGGGATTCCAAATTGCCCTGGGGAGAGGATGAGGAAGGCGCCAGGAAGAGCACCAAGAGCTTCTTCCTTTGGCCCTCCAAAGTTGCACTTTCTTGATTCAGCATCTGTCCCGCAAATGCAGCCTTTAAACTCTCCTCCACAGCTCATAGGAAGTGTACCATCTTTAAATCTACTCAGCTGCCTTTCTCTGGGTGGTTTGGAACAATGGCCATTCTCAGAGCCAGGCCCCCAGTGATTTGAAGTAGCTAATCAAAAGTAGTGATCAGGAAGATAATGCCAGAATAGGTAGGCAGGGATGGCTCTCTGACAATAACAATGGATGAAGGGCAAAAAGCTGTCCAAGAGATGGGCTTTGGGGCTCTGCAGACCTGAAGAGTGCTGAGGAGGGCAGGGAACAGAGAGACAAAGAAACTAAAACAAAAAATTTGAGTTACTAACCCCACAGCTAGGAACAGCACCTACCCCCTACCCAGCCAAAGGGCTAAATCAAAAACCCTGATGAAACACAGGCTTTAACACAATTAATCAATGATAACCACACAAAATTCCTAAATCAATTTAAGGAGTTGAAGGAATATATGACTAAAGAGATAAAGGATATTAAAAAGACACTGGGTGACAAAAGGGACAATTTGAAAGCCTGTAAAGAAAAGTAACAGAGCTTATGGGAAGGAAAGACACAATGGATGAGATTAAAATGCATTAGAGGGGAAACAGATATGGCTCAAGCGATTGGGCTCCCATCTACCATATAGGAGGTCCAGGGTTCAATTCCTGGGGCCTCCTGGTGAAAGGCAAGCTGGCCCACACAAGTGCTGGCCCTTGCAGGAGTGCTGGCCTGTGCAGAGAACTGGCGCAGCAAGATGATGCAACAAAAAGAGACACAGAGGAAAGACAATAAGAGACGCAGCAAACCAGGGAGCTGAGGTGGCGCAAGAGATTGAGCACCTCTCTCCCACTCCAGGAGGTCCCAGGATTGGTTTCCAGCACTGCCCAAAGAGAAGACAAGCAGACACAGGAGAACACACAGAGAGCAGACAGTGAGCACAAAACAATGAGGGGAAGGGAAGAGAAATAAATAAATAAAAATAAATCTTTAAAAAATGCATTAGAGGCACATAACAGCAGATTTCAATTGCCTGAAGATAGAATAAGTGATTTTGATGACAGAACATCTGAACTGGAAAAGACAGGAGAACAGAAAGAGGAAAGAATGGTAAAAATGGATAAGGGTCTCAGTTTAAAATAACAATGTAAAATTCACAAATATACATGTTATCGGTGTCCGAGAATGTAAGAGGGGCATAAAGAATATTGGAGGAAATAATGACCAAAAACTTCCAAACCTTTATGAAAAACATACATATCAATATGGAAAAAGGAAAACACACCCCCAAACAGAATAAATTGGAATAGAACTACTCTAAGACACCTACTATTCAGAATGAAAAATATCTGAGATAAAGAGAGGATTCTGGGGAACCAGCTGTGGCTCAATTGGTTGGGTTCTGGTTTATCACATGGGAGGCCCCAAGTTCGGTTCCCGGGGCCTCCTGGTGAAGGCAAGCTGCCGTGCGGTGAGCTGACGCAGCAGGGGGAGACAAGCAGACACAGAGAAACGCAAAGCAAATGAATACAGCGAACACAAGCAGCAAGGGGGGATATATAAATAAATGAATAATAAAACTTTAAAAGAAAAAAAAAGAGGATTCTGAAATCACCAAAAGAAAAGCAATGCATCACATAAAAGGGAACTGCAGGGCCCGGCTAGATAGCTCAGTGGATAAAGAGCGCGCCGGGATACCACATGGGAGGCCCTGGGTTCGGTTCCCGGGGACCTCTCCGAGCGGGCAGACCGCCTTGAGAAAGGCAAGCCACCGTGGGCCGGGCAGAGCCGCCGTGGGCAAGGCAAAAAGCCACCACGGGCAGGGCAGAGCCCCCACGGGCATGGCAAAGTCACCCGTGAAAAGCGGAGCTGCCGCCTGTGAACTGCGGAAGCCGAGCAGCCCGCAAAAACATGGAGGACTGCTGCCCGCAAAACATGGAGCGGAGCCGCCCGTGGGAACGGAGTGGAGCCACCCTCGAACGGAGTGAGCCACCGCCGTGGAGGGCCGACTCGGCGCGTCACCGCAGGGACGGGTGGAGACAAGAAGCAGACATAGAAAAACACAGAAGAATGGACACACAGCAAGAGCAAGCAGAAAGGGGGGGGGGATATGTAATAAAAAATAAATAAATCTTTAAAAAAAAA
>PVKH010007789.1:0-19941 GCA_004027955.1 Chaetophractus vellerosus | reverse complement strand
TTGTTACATATCCTCCCCTTTCTGCTTGCTCTTGCTGTGTGTTCATTTTTGTGTTCTTCTATGTCTGCTTTGCCTCCCCCTATTGCAGCGATGCACTGAGTCAGCTCACCACGCAGGCGGCTTGTCCCACTCGTGGGTGGCTCTGCCCCGTTCGCGGGCGGCTCTGCTCCATTCGCTGGCAGCTCTGCTCCATTCACAGGCGGCTATGGTGACTTTCCCTTCCCATGGCGGCTTTGCCCTGCCTGTGGTGGCTTTTTGCCCTGCCCACGGCAGCTATGCCCCACCCATGGTGGCTTGCTCTCTCAAGGTGGTCTGTCCGCTAAGAGAGGTCCCCAGGAACCAAACATGGGGCCTCCCATGTGGTGAACTGGCTCCCTATCCACTGGGCTACAGCCGGTCCCCTAAAACTATTTTAGAGGTACATAAGAGCAGATTTGAATTACTTGCAGACAGAAATAATGATTTCAAAGACAGAACATCTGAACTGGAAAAGACAGAAGAACAGAAAGAGAAGAGAATGGAAAAAATGGAACAGAGTCTCAGGGAATTGAATAACAATGTGAAATGCACAAACATTCTCCCAGAAGGAGAAGGGAATGGAAAAGGGGCAGAAAGAATATATGAGGAAATAATGACCAAATACTTCCCAACCCTTATGAAAGGCAAAATATCAATACCCCAGAAGGACAATGCACCCCAACCAGAATAAATCCACATAGACCTACCCCAAGACACCTCCTATCCAGAATGACAAATATCAGAGATAAAGAGAGGATTCTGAGAGCAGCAAGAGAAAATCAAAGCATCACATACAAGGGAAACTCAGTAAGAGTAAGTGCTGACTTCTCATCAGAAACCATGGCGGTGAGAAGAAAGTGATTTGGTGTATTTAAGGTACTGAAGGAAAAAAATTGCCAGCCAAGAATTCTGTATCTGGCAAAGCTGTCCTTTAAAATTGAGGGTGATTTCAAAGTCTTCACAAACAAACAAAAACTGAGAAAATATGTTACCAAAAGATCTGAATTACAAGAGATACTACAGGGAGTGCTGCAGGCTGAAAGGAAAAAACAAAGGTGAATGATTTGGGAAGAGTTTAGAAATGATGATTATTAGGAAGGGTAAACTAAAGAATAAGAAGACAGACAGTAGAACATTATGACAACAGAACATTATGACAACATCCAAAGGACAAAATGGTTGAAGTAAGTAATGCCTTTACAGTAATAACACTGAATGTTAATGGATTGAATTATGCAATCAAAAGACATAGACTGATAGAAGGGTTTAAAAAAATGAGCCATCTATATTTTGTCTACAAGAGATCCATGTCAGATATAAGGACAAAACCAGTTTAAAAGTGAAAGGTTGGAAAAAGGTATTCCATGCAAATAGTAACCAATAAGGGCTGGAGTAGAGATACTAATATTGGACAAAATAGATTTCAAATGCGAAACACTTTTAAGTGATGAAGAATGTCATTATATATTAATAAAAGGGGCAATTCACCAAAAAGAAATGACTGAACTAAATATTTATGCACCTAACCTGAATGCCCCAAGGTACATGAAGCACACACTGGCAAAACTGAAGGGAGAACTAGATGTCTCTACATTTATAGTTGGAGACTTCAATATACCATTTTGGATAGAACATCTGGACAGAGGATAAATAAAGAAACAGAGTGCTTGAATAATATGATAAATGAACTAGACTTAACAGATATATTTTTAGAGCATTGCACCTGAAAACAGCAGGATATACTTTCTTTTCAAGAGCTCATGGATCCTTCTCCAAGATAAACCATATGTTGGGTCACAAGACAAATCTCAATAAATTTAAAATGATTGAAATTATACTAAACACTTTCTCTGATCATAAAGGAATGAAGCTGGAAATCAATTATGGATGGGAAAAGGGAACAGTTATAAATATGTGGAGATTAAACAACACAATATTAAATAATCAGTGGGTCAAAGTAGAAAATAAAAGAGAATTCAGCAAATATCTTGAGATGGATGAAAATGAGAACACTACGTATCAAAACCTATGGGATACTGCAAAGGCATTGCAAAGAGGGAAATTTATAGCTCTCAATGCTTACATTTATAAAGATGAAAGAGCTAAAATTGAAGACTAAACTGTGCACCTGGAGGAACTAGATATAGAACAGTAAACTAATCCCAAACCAAGCTGAAAGAAAGAAATAATAAAGATCAGAGCAGAAATAAATGAAATCAAGAAAAAAAAAAAATAGAAGTCAATAAAACCAAACTTTGTTTCTTTGAGATTAATAAAATTGACAAACTATTTGCTAGACTGACGAGAGAGAGAGAGAGAGAGAGAGAAAGAAGATGCAAATAAATAAAATCAGAAATGAGAAGGTTGACATTACCACATTGCCACTGACCCTGCAAAAATAAAAGAAATCATAAAAGGATACTATGCAAAATAACTGGACAATGTAGGGAAGATGGACAAATTCCTAGAAACATACAAAACACCTACACTGACCATAAAAGAAATAGAAGACATCAACAAACCAATCACAAGTGAAAAGATTGAGAAACAGTCATCATAAACCTCTCAAAGTTGAAAAGCCCAGGACCAGATGGCCTCACAGGTGAATTTTACCAATCATTCAAAGACAATCTGATACCAATCTTGCTCAAGCTCTCCCAAAAAATTGAACAGGAAGGAACACTACCAAACTCATTCTACAAAGCCAACCTCACCCTAATATCAAAATCAGATGAAGATATTACAAAAAAAGAAAAGTATATACCAATATCTCTAATGAATATAGATTCAAAAATTCTCAACAAAAACAGAATTCAAAAGCACATTAGAAGAATTATACATCATGATTAAGTTGGTTTTATCCCAGGCATGCAAGGGTAGTTCAACACAAGAAAATCAATTCGTGTAATAAACCACATGAAAATTTGAAGAAGAAAAAGCACAATTGATTCAGAAAAAGCATTTGACAAAATACAGCACTATTTCTTGATAAAAAAACATTCCAAAGTATAGGAATAGAAGGAAGCTTTCTCAAAATGAATGTATATATGAAAAACCTATGACTAGCAGAATACTCAATGGTGAAAGACTGAAACTTTCCTGCTGAGATCAGAAACAAGACAAAGATGCCCACTGTCACCATTATTATTCAATTTGTGCTAGGGGTTCTAGCTAGAGTGATTAGGCTAGATAAAGAAATAAAAGTCACCAAAATGAGAAAGGAAGAAGTAAAACTATACTATTTGCTGATTATATGATCCTATATTTAGAATCTCCTGAAAAATCCACAACAAAGCTATTAGAACTAATAGACGAGTTCAGCAAAGTGGCAGGATACAAGATTAACACACAAAAATCAACAACATTTCTACACACTACTGATGTGCAATCTGAGGAGGAAATCAGAAAAAAATTGCATTTATGATAGCAACTAAAACAATAAAATATTTAGTAATATACATAACCAAAGACATAAAGGACCTGTATACAGAAAACTACAAAACATTGCTAAAAGAAACTGAAGAAGTTGCAGACTCTGTTCATTGGGATGATCATTGTCCATCCTCATCTCCTTGTTAGTTGTCCTTGGTGAGTCCAATGAACTGGCAAGTAGGTGTTCAACTCTGTTGAGATTGAGGGCCCAACTGGCACATGGACAGTCCGAACATTTAAGTCTCTTGGACATAACACCTGTCAATTCTAGTACTAGCTCTAGGTTCAAATAGAAGGGGCAGAAGAGCCATGTCTAGGGAAACCACAACTGAGTCCAACTCTGTCACTCTAGGGAGCATAAATTTCAAAGTAGGGCCCACTGGCAGGGTGCCAAAATCCTGAGCTGTCTGCCCTGCCCATAGGGTCTGGATGTCTCCAGAGCCCTCAGGAGTACTGCTATTGGAGGCAATATTTACTTTGGCAGTCAATGAGATCCTGTTGAGATGTCCATAAGCATAACCTCTGGAATGACCTCCCAATTCACTTGGAAGTCTCTTAGCCATATAAACTCATTTGTCTTTACCCTTTTCCCCTTTTGGTCAAGGTCTTTTTCCAGTTAAATTGCTAGTTGGCGCTTGGTAGTAATCGCTTTGTGCCAGGGAGAGTCATCTCCAGGAGTCATGTCCCACACTGTGGGTAATATATTGTATTTATATGCTGAGTTTGGCTTAGAGAGAGGCCATTTGAGCAACAAGGAGACTAACAGGAGGTAGCTTTTAGGCACCCTAAATACTAGGTTAAGTTTCAATTTCAAAAGTAAAGGTTCATAAGTTCAGTCATCAATACCAAGGCCCCATCAATGGTCCATCCTCTTTTACTAGTCACTGCTCCTGTAATTGGGGGATTCTTGCTATTACAGATACAGGTCCTTATATATCTTGTCCTAACTTAAAAAATTCTGTGGGAAAGAGTGTAAACTACAATGTAAACTATAATCCACGCTTAGTGGCAATGCTCCAAAAAATGTTCATCAATTGTAACAAATGTACCATACTAAAGAAGTATGTTGTTAATGTGGGAAAATGTAGGAGGGGGGTAGGGAGAGGGGCATATGGGAATCCCTTATATTTTTTAAGTAACATTTATGTAATCTAAGTATCTTTTAAAAAAATAAAATATATATATATATATAAAGGAATTGAAGAAGACTTCAATAAATGGAAGGAAGGTCCATGTTCATGGATTGGAAGACTAAATATCGTTAAGATGTCAGTTATACCCAAATTTATTTAAAGATTCTACACAATCCCAATAAAAATCCCAACAGCCTTTTTTGCCGAATTGGCAAAAATAATTATCGAATTTATTTGGAAGGTTTCCCGAATAGCGAAAAAGATCTTTTAAAAAAAAAAAGAATGAAGTTGGAGGACTTTCACTTCCTGAATTTAAAGCACATTACCTTGCTACAGTGGTAAAAACAGCATGGTACTGGCATAAAGACAGACACATTTACCAAGAGAAATGAATCGAGAACTCAGAAATCGACCTTCACATCTATAGTCAAGTTATTTTTGATAAGGTTGCCAATGCCTCCCAGCTGGGTCAGAAGAATCTATCCAACAAATGGTGCTAGGAGAATTGGATAGGGATATCCAAAAGAAAGAAAGAAGACCTGTATCTCACAGCTTATTTAAAAAAAAAAATAGCTCAAAATGGATCAAGGACCTAACTATTAAAGTGACAACCATAAAACTCTTAGAAGTAAATGTAGGGAAATGTTTTCAAGATCTTATGGTAGGCAGTAGTTTCTTAAACCTTACATCCAAAGCATGAGTAACAAAAGAAAAAAATAGATAAATGGGACCTCCTCGAAATTAAACACTTTTGCACCTCTATGTCAAAAGGGTTAGAAGGCAGCCAACTCAATGGGAGAAAATATTTGGCAATCACATACCCAATAAGGGTTTAAAATCTATAACATACAAAGAGATCACACAACTCAAGAATAAAAAGACAAACTACCCAATTAAAAAATAGGCAAAAGACTTAAATAGACAATTGTCCAAAGAAGAAATACAAATGGTGAAGAAACACATGAAAAAATATTCAACATCACTAGCGATTAGGGAAATGCAAATCAAAACTACAATGAGTAGTTTCACACCTATTAATCTGGCCACTATTAAAAAGTTGGAAAACTAAATGTTGGAGAGGCTATGGAGATATAAGAATGCTTATTCACTGTTAGTGGAAATGTAGAACGGTACAACCACTGTGGAGGACTGTTTGGCATTTCCTAAGTAAGTTGAATATAGATTTGCCATGTGACCTGGCAATACCGTTGCTAGGTATATACCCAGAAGAACTAAGAGCAGTGACATGAACACTGATGTTCAATGCAGCATTATTCACTATAGCCAAAAGTTGGAAAGAACCCAGGTGTCTATCAGCTGATAAATGGATAAACAAATTGTGGTCTATACACATGATGGAATATTATGCAGAAGTTAGAAGAAATGAAGTCCTGAAGCATATGACCACATGGATGAACCTGGAGGACATTATGTTGAATGAAACAAGCCAGACACAAAAGGACAAATACTATATGATTACACTATTATGAACTAAACATACTGTGTAAACTCATGGAGTTAGTAATTAGGTCACCAGCAAATAGAAGGAAGATAGAGAATGGAAAGCTGAGGGTTAATCGGTGCAGAATTGTTAAAAATGATGTTTTTAAATCTTTGGAAATGAATGGAAATAGTTACAGCATATCATGGTGTTTGTAATTAGCAGTGCTATTATATGGGTAGGACAGTGGTTGGAAAAGGAAAGTCTAAGGTCATGTATATTACTAGAAGGAAAGTTAAAAACTGTAACATGGAATTGTATAAGATACTTAAACCTCAAGTAAAATACTAAATAAGGGTGATATTGCATATATAAGCCTGTTTTTACAAAATATAAATACAAATATACTAGAGAGAGGAAAAAGAATAGCAGCTGTGTTGGCCGGGCAAAGCATAGAGAGATTGAGACTGATGAGTTTTGTTTGTTTGCTTGCTTTTTGTTTATTATTATTATTGGAATAATGAAAGTGCTCTGAGAGTGATTGGGGTGATGAATGCACAAACATCTGATTACACCGAATACTATTGATTGTATACTTTGGACAGGTTTATTCTTTATTAATATGCCTAATAAAATTGAAAAAAATGCTTAAAAATTCCCATTATACAAACCAACCCATTTCTGGGACTTTGTATCAGTAGCTCTTTGGCAAACTAAGACAGAGGCCCACAGGTGTCTCTAGAGTACATAATGTGTGAAGAGGTCGTGGTATAAAGGGCAACTGAAAACTTTGCTGTTTTAAACTTAATTCCAAGTACCCAGTACTGATAAGTGAAGTTTGTGGTGACATAACAACAAAAAGGGGTGACTGGCCAATTTAAAGGAAAGATTACTTTTGAAATTGGTGGTTTTTTCTTAATGATCACTGAGGATAAACACAGCTTTATGTCTATCTGAATTTTCACTTTTTAATCAGTTGTATTGAAGTTGTGCACATGGTCCAAAGTACTCATCTAGTTTTATTGCTTCTTTATATAAGCCCAATGGATTGTAAATAGATGTTACAGTCAAAATCCCATAGTACTTCAAACAGCATTTGGAGATCATCATGAACACTGATTTTCTCTTCCGACAGCTAAACAATGAATAAAGTTGCCAATCGCAAATTAGGAAGAAGATAAAATTCTTGGTTGTGTTCTGATATTAAGAACATAATTACCTGCAGAATATTTTTGCTTGACTGAGTGCTAATGGAATTGCTCAAACCAGCAGGTGCTTCCTTTCTGTGCCAAAATAACTCTCAATAAAATCCACTAAGGAATTAGTGTTTTATAATGGGGAAAATACAGAAATCAATGCTGCAGGATCCAGATCTAGTCTGAGTTCCATATTTGATGAGGGTCATTTTGAGAGAGGGTTGGATAAACTTAATAGGAGACTTAAAATATTGAGCAGATGTGTGTCTTGGTAGCCTCTTCTTGCTTAATATATACTATATTTTCATGAATTAATTTAAAGATTGAAATATGAAGGGTCTTGAATATTACATTAGACTGTTAGTAATATTAATCCCAAATAAGTTAAATTGCCTGGTTGGGTATATGTACCACCTCCAACCCTTCAAATTGCTATTTTCTTGATTTTTAAAATTACTGAGGATCAGTGACAAGAAAATCTTAATTAATGTTTTTTTTAAAGAAGTACATTTGATAAAATGGCCTAATTTTCACTTCTGGTTGTTGACTGCACAGATTCATGTTCTATAATTTTCTGAACCTACTTTAAAACACTCTGAAAAATATTTCTGAATAAGAAAAATGACTTAAATGCTTTCAAACATTTTTAAGAAAAATAGTATAAACATATATCATTAAGGAAATTGGTCATTTTGATATAATGATGTTAAGAAAGTTGCAAAATAGTTTGATAAACTGAGGTGAGCAGTTATACTGTTATGTCTTCAAACCCTCAGTAGAGAGGATTCTCTGCACACTGTGATTGCAATGCCACAAGCAAAACTAAGACTTGAAATTTCCTGGGTACTTTTATCTTCTCCCCTTGCAGAAACCAAGGGAGAACTTGATTACAACTTGGTGCCACTGAAACAAATTTGGCTTAGTGGAATACCATCATCTTAAATCAATTGCCGCCGCATATTGAAGGACTAGTGCACATATTATGTATAGTTAATTGAATAGCAGTTACTGTTCTAAAAGCAAATATAGAATATCAAAACATGTACTTTGTATAATTTGCCTTTCATAATTTTTCCTTTTGTATGTTTCTCCAAATGCTTCCTTATAATATTTAGTGAGGAGCTTAACGTTTCCGTTTTGAAATCAAATATAAATATATAAGTATGCAAATTTTCCTGTTTATTTTTTGCTTATGCCCATTACATTAGTAAATATTATTTGTCTGCAAAAAATAAAAATGCATAGAAATTCTAACTGACTTTCTCATCATCATCGTTGCTACATTAACCTAAGTAATATGTGGCAAAAAAATATTGAGGGTATATTTCTATTTCCACGGACCATCAGCCCCCTTAAGTCATATTTTTATGTTGTTAATCCTAATGACAGAATCAGATGTACAAATCAGAACTATCTCACAGCTTATATTAACCAGATAATTACTTGAATGACATGGTAGCATATTGACTCCCAGAAAAGTATCCAATGTGCAGTTAAGTATCAGATTACTGGGCCCATTTGCAACAATTTCATCTGCATACTACTTTCTGTATTGCCTATTAGTATATCTTATTTTGGCCAAGTTGTTTCTTTTCCATTTGTTCAATACATTATTTCAAGGTATCCGAATAGGAATATAAAAAACACAGATTAAAATCATATTGAATACAAACAGATGGAAATTTAAAAGCAAATGATATATTACAAAGATCATTGAGGGAGTTTGTGTGGACTTACTGAATTTTGATGAATGTTTTCATATACATGGTACTCTAATACCCTTTGAACACAGTATGTTGCAAAGCATGTGATCCTAGAATTGTGATGCCACATTTACAGAAGGCAGGAGCTCCACTAAATACCAGGCATGTGAATTCATGATTTTACTAATTCAATTAAACAAAAAACTCCATACTATTAATGTAACTTCATTTCATACATAATAAATCTGATGTACAAGGAATGTTAGAAACATTCCAGGGCCATAAAGTTTAAAATGGCAAGATTGGTAGCATATTGTTTTTAAAACCAGTATTCGTCCCTTCCTAGTCTATCATGTAACCAGAGAGTTTATGAAAAACATTCTCTTTAAAGCATTTGAATTGAGTACTGTTTAGATAAGAACAATAAGTCACATTTAGGTAATGAATTAAAGAATCTCACAGCAACCCTATGCTTAGGTAAAGAAACTGACTCATCTATGTTGTAATATACTTATTTTCATACAGATGGTAAAAGTTGGAATCAAGACTCAGGCTCAGGAGAAATATTGCCTAAACCCAAGCCTTTCCCTCTGCAATCCAGCTGCTCTCAGAAGTTCATTATCTGTCCTTTCACTGAAGCCATTCACCAACACTGATGGGAAGGTAGATGTGACAACTGAGGCACTGCACTAAAATGGTCAGGGGTAGTGGCTAAATGGTAGGGCTAAAATTTCCTTTTATTTCTCTAATCTCAAGGTCTCTTTAAAAAGCATAACAATCTAATTACAAATAAAATAACTCTTTAATTAATTGTTGTATTTTCCTTTTAGGCCATATATGAGTTTCTTTAGGCAGATATCTTCAATTCGATAAACATATATTTAATGCTCTGAGTGATCTTATAAGGCCAAGAACAAATAAGTTGGCATGTATTTCTCAGTTTTTCTGTGATTAAAAAAAAAAAACCTCAGAAGAGAAGGGAGAGACCAGCAGACGCCACCATGTACTTTGCCATGTGACAGGGGAGTCCAGGATTTCCAGCAGCCAGTCCTTGGGGAGAAAGCATCATAGTAAAGCAGACGGCAGCATCTGCTAATCTCTCCCTTCACTTCTGGGTTTCATTGCTTCAGCTTCTAGCTTAAGCTTACTCTCTCTGCTTTAGTGGCTTTCTCTCTGTCTCTCTGTCCATATTCTTCCCATTTATAGAGGACTCCAGTAAAAGGATTAAGACCTAATCTGGACCACACCTTAACTGAAGTAACCTAATCAAAACTCACTATAGGTTTATACCCACAGGAATGGACTAGCCCCCAAGAACATACTTTTCTGGGGTCTATACAGCTTCAACCCATCCCACTAAGCATTTGAGAATTAATAAGAATCAACATAAAAATCAAATATTTCATATATTTACTAAACATCATGAAAAAAATTGGAAAGACAAATCCAGACAACTTTAGCAATTTTTATTCCTTTTCTTTTTCTGTATGGACAATTATGCCATCTGCAAATAGCTACTTTCATTTTTTTCCACCCTGATCTTTAAATTTCTCCCCTCCCTTCCGCTCCCTTCTCCTTCCCTCTCTTCTCCTCTCCATGTTAGAGTGCAATGTTGAATAGGACCAGGTAGAGATAGCAGTCATCCTTGACTTGTTCTTCACTTTAAAGGAAATGTTATCACTTCACCATTGAGTATGATGTTTACAGTAGGTTTTTGCTGACACCTTTCATTAGGTTAAGGGAGTTCTATGTCTTTGTTCATTTGTAGGTTTATATCACAGATGGAAGCTGAATTTTACTGAATATTTGTTTCTCTAGTGAGATAGTCATATTATTTTCCTCTTTTAATCTGTTAATATGGGGAGTTATATTAATAACTTTCCTAAATAAACCAAAAAACCCTCTCCAAATCCTAAAGATTTACAACAAAAATATTTTTTTTCACATATGTGCTCATGGATTTGGGTCAATTGCTTATTCACGTAACCAGTGTGAAGGGGCAGCCTGTATTTGGAACAAGCAATTTTCATTCCATAGGGGAAAAAGCAAGTCAGCTTGTGAAGCAGTGACCTTTAAAGTTCTACTCAGACTTGCCAAATGTCATATCTCCTCACATTCCATTGGCCAAAGCAAGTCATACAGCCAAACCCAATGCCAGTAATTATTTATACTTCTTCCAGTGAACACATTGCAACTTAGAAGGTAATCTTACAGGAAGGGGAATAAATAGTTGCGAACAATAAAGTCAACACAGCATTTCCCTCTATGTGATAGACAGAATTGTACTTTTAATCTAGGTCTGAAGATTTCAAATATTATCCTTCAAATATAGTTTATTTTTATAGAATAAATTAAGATTATAAAATATGTACATGATTTGTTCTAGACTCATACTTCTTTCTTATAATGAAATGGACAGAGTTGGAATTTCAATTAATTATCACAAAGGAGAAGCCCATAGTTATAAATCCCAATGCTGGTTTATTTCAATGTCTTATTTGCCTTACTTTTTTTATTTTTGCAGAAATTATATTTGTACATTTTCATCTGACATTAAAAAAGATGTTTAGAAAACAATAAGTGGTTAATATGACAGCTCTTTTCACAGTTTGTTAATTTACCAAAGGTTCTATTTTTGTCAAAATAGCCAACTATGCCTGAGAACATTACCAAATAATTAAAACAAGGTTCACAGTTTGTTCTTTGGGTTGTGACTGTCAAAAAGCTGTATGCCAGATATATAAATGGGAATGAAAAAATATACAGCTTGAAAGGATTATCCATCCCTTTCAAGAAGAAAATCTCTTGCTGAATTCCTGAGTGACCAAGTGTATAGTAGTTATAACCTTAGAAATCAGAAATAATAAATAACAATACAATAACCTTTCCATTATGTGTCAAGAATGCATTGTAACATTGTGAAGGAAAAGCATGTCTCCAGTTTTCCTGTCCTTCCTGTCCAGCTCACTGCAGCCATCTGGTATAATTAGAGATAATTAGTACTGTATCCCTCCTCTGTTGGTCCTGGCATCATCACAAATTATGTGCATTTTGAAGATGGTCTGGGCATTGCTAGGCAAGTTCAGCTAGCTAGATGCAAATGCAGAAAAGGAGCATTCAGCATCATGAATTCTCCATTGTGTGGTAGGTTCAAAAACTTTTATTTCTTTCTTCCTTTTTATCCACTGAGAGGTGCCATAGCTTAGTGGTTAAGAACACATACTCTCAATGCAGACTTCCCAGGTTTGGGTCCCAGTTCTGCTATTGTGTAGTAGTGTGACCTTGGTCAAGTCACTCTCTGTGCCCAATATTCTGCATATATAAAGTTGGAATAATAGGTTTGCTTTGAGGATTAAATAAGTGTATATGTGTGTGTGTGTGTGTGTACCATATTGCTTAGTCTATTTCCTGCACAGAGTTAGTGCTATTTAATAGCTATTGAGTAATAGCTAGCCATAACTGAGAGGAGATTTATATGGGAAGGCAGTACATCCTACTGCTTCTCGCAGTTCCTTTGGAATTTGGGAGTAGCTTGGCTAAGTAGTTCTGGCTTGGGATCTGTTGCAAGGTAGCAGTCTAATGTCAGTTACTGCTATAATCATCTGAACATGGAGAGGAGTTATGGAACCTACCTCCAATGTGTCTCAAACACATGGCTGGAAAGTTGGTGCTGGCTGTTGCTGATGTGCTCAGTTTATCCCCATGCAGGTCTCTGTATGGTGCCACTTGAGGGTCCTCGCAACATGGTGGCTGACTTTTCCCAGAGTGAGAAATCCAGAAGACCAAGGTGGAAGCTGCAATGCCTTTTATTGGAAGGCACAAGTAGTCACTTGTAAGGTATTCTGTTGGTCACTCTATTCAACTCTGAGTTACTAAGAGAAGAGACTACAGAAGACGTAACATCAGGAGGTTAGTTAGAATCATTGGGGGCCTCTTGGAAGCCAGCTTTATAAGAGAGTGAGGTATAAAATAGAAAAGAAAATCGAGTAATTTGTAATGCGAAACACTGCTGCATTTGGGTCAGGCCAGGCTGCTCAATTTAGTGTGATCACTGCATTCTTTTTAAAGGCAGATTTAAAGGTAAATTTTAATAATACTAAAAATTTACTTGATGATCGTGCATTTAGAATAAGGAAAATTAGATGGAAGATTTGAATATTTAGTGGCATCAAGCAATAATAAACTGATGCATCCAATTTTTCAATTGGGATTATACCTGCCACAAGGACATAAAATTAAACCTGTGAATCAAAGCACTGCCAGGCAGTCACAGACTGTTCCTGAGTGGGTTTGTCAATAACTGCTTCTGTCACCATTCTAAAATTTCTTTTAACAATGACTAACCTTATCGGAATGACAGTCTTCTCTTCATTCAAGCTTTTTCTTATATGGGAGATACTCCATCCCAGTCTCTTCTGGTACTGCCAGGCTTGGGGCGTAATGTAGTCTAATTCTGCATTCTGTATTTGGAATCCCATTTACCTTCAAATAAGTGTCACACTCCATATTGGTAATAAGGATGATATTTGGTCTCCTTCTGCCTTATTCCTGTCTTATGTAAGGATTGGCCTCAAAACTCAGGCAGGTGGGTGTTAAAATTGGTCCTCTAAAATTGCCAACAGTTTTCTACTCCCTCTTACTTCTTCAAGAGTGCTCTTTCTGTTATAGAGGTGATGGGGAAAAGGGATTACAAAGTCAGAATACCAAAAGCATTTCAACAAAGGTTCTTCTGGTCAAAATGCCTTTATGATAGGCATCATGTGTACTTATGGCCTCATGAAATCCTTTCACATGCAACTTGCCTTTCATAAAGCCCTCCAATTCCTGTTACAGAAATTATTTATTAATGGATTTATTATTTATGTTTTACCTATATCTGACAACCATTTGATGTTACTGTTTAAATATTATCCTAGACAATAAATTCTAAATGGCTTATAGACTCCTATTCTTTAAGTTGCATTATCACAATTAGATATATAACTTCAGAGTCTTCCAACTTTGAATTGAGTTCCAGTTTGTGACTTTGGATAACTCAATTCTTCAAAGCTTCAATTCATTTATACATTCTACCTACAAAACTTGGTGGTTGTGAGGGTCAAATAATATATTTGAAAGAAATTGAAAATTATGAAAAATTGCCACAGCTAAACCATTTAATATATTTTATTAAATATTTAACATTTAATAAAAATATTTAATATTATAAGGATAGCTCTAGTAGTCATAATTTTGAAGTATTGCCTTATATCTTTGGTGGCTATGGGAGAAGTTAGCATATACTCCATTCTAGAATATTGTTATTAAAATATTTTAAGAATGTGTGTATTATGGGAGAAAACAATTAAAATTTTTTGTTCTTATCAAATATGACACTCATCAGATTCTTGAGAGAATAACATATAGCTGTCCCTGGCAAAAACCAGGTTTTAGAAGTAGATTCTATGAAATTATCTTTGTGACTTACTGATAGTAAAAGAAAGGTTACATTTACAAAAAAACAGTTACTTTGTATATCAAAAGAATATGTGTACCAAATAGAATAAGAGGAATGAGAATACTGACCAAGTATGTTCACTGCTGACAGTTGTAGTTCATATACTATAGGTTATTTGATTCCAAATTAACTGCAGATTGTATTTGATTAATTTTAGAGTGTTTTGATCATCTTATTACAATTTTTTTCTCTAAGTGTTCTTTGCCTTTCTCTGTTTTCATCCAGAGGTAGCAAACATGTAGCCTAATGGGAAAATCTGGCCCAGAGGGATATTTGATCTGAGCTGATAGTGCTCTCTTATTTTTAAGCCAGGATTAAAATTTGGACATTTCACATAAAAGTCTGTATTACTCGATTCTATTGAAAAATTAGAAGGTCTAGGAACAGGGAGCTGTTTTCTTTGCATGGCTGGAATTCACTGGGTCCAAGCTTCCTCTTTTGGATTATATAAATTCTCTCTAATTCACTATAGCTATCCTCCCCCTACCCCAACCTCCACTTTTTATCATCCTCTTTGCCTTCTTCACCCTGTATTATCTGCCTAATTCCCGAAGGGCAGCATTTGTATTTTGTACCTCTGTGATAGAGTTTTAGTACATATGCTATCCTCTTGATGTCTCTAAGTATTTTTCTCTTTTACTTCGTTTACTATCCTCAGGATACTTCTCATTTTAAAGTAGTCTTTCTAATGTAAATTTCAATTGATAAGATTGTAATGGAACTATTCCATGGTTTCTTTGATTATATAAAGCACAAAAAACATGAGACCAAAACCCCTTTTGGATCTTCACCACTTAAGAGCAGAAATTTATAAATGGAAAAATTTGTTGGGCAGGAGTGCTTTTGGGAGAACAAAATTGAGATGAGTGTGAAAACCTTACTATGTGTGTCAGATAATCAAAAGTTTACCTATCTGTGTTTGCCTTTTTTATGTGGCTAGTCTATCTTCTTAGTAGTTTTGTCTTACAAAGTCGCTGGCTTAAAAGGGGGAAAAAAGCAAAAATTTGACATTGTGTAAACAAGTGATTTTAAATTATGGGAGGAAATTTAGCAGATTGTGCTCAAAGTATTAAGTAACTTATTTTGCCATTTTTCCAAAGAGGTTTTCTTAAGCAGATTCCTTAAGTTTCTGGGATTACTGCTGCCACAGCTTCTTTGTCTTTGACCACACATCTGTCTCCTCACAAAATGGGTTTGGAAACAGTCTAGGAATGATTCAGGTCCATGTTCTTTCTTGGTTTACACTACTGGGGTGTGTGGGCTTGTGCTCAAATCACCCCATTTAGACTTAAGGTAAGTGATCCATTGGCACCCTCCTCATGGGGTTCCATTTAGGAATGTGCTTCAAGGAAATACCACCTCCCTAAAATGAGGAAAAGTATTTCAGTATCCCAGAAGAAGCTGTCTTATTGCCTTTTAGTTATATTAACACTCCTCACATGTACAAAAGAGAAATCCCTCAATGTCTGTGCTGGATACTTGGATCTTTGTTTTTGTATGAGTCTGGTTAAAATATGGAGATATGCTTATTGTTTAATTAACTAGAATTTGTTTGAGATTCCTGAATTTTAGTTTAGGACACATGTTATTTTTCCATGTATTTTACACAACTAACATAGAAATGTATCCTACTTTGTACATTAGCTAGACCCTATTCCATTTCCATCTGAAAATTCTTTATAACTCCTTAAGGCTTCAATCTGTATTTGTATTTGTATCTATCTGTACTTCTATCTTCTGATTCAGATCATGATTTATTAAAATGAGACCTTAATGAAGCATTTTGCTTCTCTTAACACAGAAGCATTGAACACATGTGTATACTTTGGAATTATGTATGTTCAGGATATATTAAAAAGGAAAAAAGGCAGACGACATGATATGGACAAAGATTTTACTTACAGAAATGAAATTAAAGGTGGATACCATAATTCAGTGTTCCTATTATCCATTATTATTTTACAGGGCAAACTCCAAGCTAAATGCTTATTTCCCTCAGTTACTAATGGAACACTACTAAGGCAAATTAATTCATTAGCAAAGTTCTTGGGAATTGGTGATACTGTCCCAAACATTTGTTAGTGTCTTCAATATTTTCTAAGATTATTTCTCTACCATGACACTGAATAGGACGGAGTAGGAGTTACTTTAATTAAATGGTCTGGCTAGACAATCATTTATAACAACATATGGAAGGGGGGATGGATAGGACTATATTTCAAGTATTTTAAATAATTTATAAATTATTATTTACATATTATATATTATATATATATATAGCATATATATTTTGGTATATTTTTAAGGTAGGGCATTATAAAAAATCAACAAGTAATCTCTCTGACTAGTAAATGAAATATATGTCCATAAAATCTGATCATTTTTGACAGGATATAATGCTTTTTATAGAACTCTATTCTGTCACTATGTTCACAGCACCTGTTCAACTGTCCTTTGTTCCTTCTACTCTATAACAAACCCTCAAATTCCTTATTTTAGATAAAGCCTCCATTTAATGGAACCAGTTTAGAGATATACTCTCTGATTGAATCCAGCCTAACCAGTTCATAGATATTTCTTCTCTAGCAACAACTGTCAGTCTCCTAATACTCTTTCAGGTTGCCTGTCACCTGAGTGTTACTCATTTTTGATGACATTGCTTTCACCTCATAAAAAGTCTCTCCATAGCCTTGACAGCTTGGATATTTTTTCCCCGGTTAGCTCTTTTTTCAATAACATTGACAAAACGTGCCCTTTTATCTCCAAAATGGAGACACAGTCATTCTAAGTTGTGTGTCAGTGGGTTTACGATGTATTTTATATTAGTGACTATATTCTTTTAAGAGGTACATAAATTGTACCACATAAAATTAAATTGAAACATGAACATAAGATTAAAAGTTTTTTAAATAAACAAATAAGTTTTAAAAACCATTCTGTATGAAATATGGCTAATTTCATTATTCAGTTATCTTATAAATCTAGTTGATATGTTTTAATAGTACATTAAAATGTATTCTTTTACTTTTGCTCTCTTTCCGTTTTTAGCTTTTTCAGTACTTCCGGGAGGCTATTTCAAATACGCAGACAATTGTTTGTTACGATGTGACTGTTATGCCCGATTTCAGATCCCCAGGCGCATGGATGAGACCACACCGGATCCAGGCTTCCCGACAGTGGGCAATGCCATGGACCCGACCCACGGTCATCACAGGACTTATAAGCAGTAACCAAGGACAAGGGGAGCATATGCAGGTGTTCATAGTTGATAAGTCACAAAACTCTGAGAAGCTCTGGGTGGGAGGGTACCCACCCGATTCACTCGAAAAGCAATGACGCAAGTTTAGAGAAGCCTGGGATGGGAGGGGTTATCAGCGGCTCCAAGGACAGGAGCAGGCTTTTTTTCCAGGTTATCTGGAAACCTACATTCTTGGAGGGGGGAGGGCTCTAGGAATTAACTACAGTCTTACTTAACTCTTTATTAACTGAAGTCTTACAGTGACAACTCTGATTTCATTTCTTTTTTCTTCCCCAGCCTTCTTCGCATGCATACAGACAGGTACCATCATGATTTCTGGGTACTACTGAACCTGTTGCTCTCTGCTGTGGCTGTCTGTTCTCTGGTGCTTTTTTTATTTGGTACCACTGTATTTCTCACCCAACACTAAATACGTCAGGCAGGTTCTGTGGTGATCGGGGCTCCACAGAGACAAATCTATACAGTGGAGGAGAATGTCTTTGTCTCCCTTTATGTTACTGTGATAAATGAGCATATAAAATAACTCCATGGGTAGGTAAGGCTCTGGGTGTCTCTAGTATTGTATATATGGTTGTGTGTGGCCTCTGAGTTGGAAGAAGTTCATGGTCATGAACAATGTATAATTGTCTTAAGATGAGGAGAGACCATATATGAACAAGTAAGGTATGGCTGATTGCAGATTTGGGATAATTTGGGAATAAAATGATGATTGGTAGAGTCAGAGACTTGGGGATAGGAACTAAGGTCCAGAGAAATATGTTCTGCTTAAGTAATTAGGTCTCATTAAAGTTGCTGCTGGGAGGCAACTCTTTGATGTTAGGATAAACCTCAAAGGTTAGCCCCATTTAACTCTGTCAGCACTGTGCAACTGTCCAGTCTCTGGGGATCTGACTCGTGAGAAAGCTGGGACCACGGGATGTGGGAGAATAGATTTTCCTGTTTGACATTTTGTGCCTACTCTGCTTCCCTGCTTTCTCTGTCTCATATCCCTCCATACAGTTTTATCTTTAGTGGGCTGAGAATTCATTTGGACATTTGTTCATACATTCTACAAGAATATTTTACCAAATCAGTGTTTACAATAGACATGAAATTTCTAATTAAAAGTATCTAAATTTTCAAATATAGCAATGTGGAATTGTTTGCCACACTGCCAAAATGCAATATACTGGAAATGGGTTGGCTTTTACAATGGGGCTTTATTAACTTGCAGACTTACTGTTTTAAGGCAGTGAAAGTGTCCAAATCAAGACATCATTAGGTGATACTTTCTTCTTGAAAACCAGCTGCTGATGATCCTGGACTTGTCTGTCACATGGCAAGGCATGTGGCAGAGTATACTGGTCTAGCTCCTCTCTCCGGGTTTCATTGCTTTAGCTTCTGGCTTCAGTGACTTTCTCTCTCTGCTTCTGTGTGTTTCTCTCCATATTCATCCTGTGTATAAAGGATTTCACTAAGAGGGTAAAAATCACCCTGGGTCATGCCTTACCGAAGTAACCTAATCAAAACGTCCCACCTACAATAGGTTCACACCAGGAATGGATTAGCTCTGAAGACATGATTTTTCTGGGGTCATAAAAGCCTCAAAATACTACCACAGGAGGTGATATTCAAGTTTGAGATTTGGGACAAGGAGACAAATCTGAATAGCAAACTCAGTCTTGTCCTCAAAATTACCTGGCCTTTTTTAGACGGAAGACATGATATTACATAAAGTTCATCTGCGTTATCCTTTTTATGGAATGAGTTCTCTCTCCAGGAGTCCAAAGTAATTTATTCAAATATATTTCTCTTGGGTATATGTGAGTTATTTACCAATGTGTCTGGATTGAGCTGCAAATAAAGCTTTAGCCAAAATAGAGATATCTGCTATATTTATGTTTTGGTATAAATACATTGCATTTATTGACATAGTTCACATAACCACAATGTTTCACAGCTATTTCCGATTTCATGTTTACTAGTCATTTTTCTATTCAGCTTCTGAGTGTTAATTATAAGGAAGAAATTTGCAAATATCAAAATACATTTTGGTTTAGTTTTTTTCTTGTACTATACCTAAAATTGAGTGACTATATAAAAACCAATGAGCAAGGAAGTGAATGTGGCTCAAGTGGTTGGGCTCCTTACTACCATATGGGAGGCCCTGGGTTTAGTTCCTGGGGCCTCCTGGTGAGGGCAAGCTGGCCCATGCCCGCGGAGAGCTGGCACAGCAAGATGATGCAACAAAGGGAAACAAGCTGACATAGAAGAAATGTGCAG